>WEKX01000715.1:139662-222848 GCA_013390025.1 Pitta sordida
ATACATATAAAACACCATATTCAGCAAACACTGGTGAATACCCAGGGACAACACCTTACTCAGAAACCAGTTTTATCAGCAAACTTGAACAAAAAAGCATATAAACCTTTGAAACAACTTTTTATTGTGATACCAGTTTTCCATCCTCTTGCTATTTTTAATGATGAGTAGGTGGATTTATGTAGGATAAAAGAGTAAAGTGAGTCCTGACTTGCTCTCCCTGAACTATAACCTAAGTCTACAGAGCAGCACTGGATCGGACAGAAATTGGACCAGAGAGCACCGAAGAAAGGAACTTGATTTGTGTAAACAAAGGTTTATTTACAGTAGTCCTTTCTTTTAATCCCAGGCTTCAAGTCTGCATGTTCTTTAAAGATACCATTTATGTACACTTGAATGCCTATTTAAGCATAAAACCAAGAAAGCTTTCCCATGGAAACCGCACAGAAATGTTTTACTTCACACGCGCACCACAAACAAGGCTGCTAACTTTTCCTAATTTACTGTAGTTTCTTAGGCTTGCCATTGTATTTTAGGACCCAATCTTTTGGGGAAGCTGCTTATGCAGCACAACAAAGACATATAAATAAATGACCTAGAAGAGGCAAAGCCTAAGATACCAACTGAGCATCCCGGCAGCTTGTAAGAAAATGTTAGTATTTTGGTTTCCCTGTTTCTAGATGGAGAAACAGGTTAAAATTTTGCATTTAGTTGAGAAACAAGCAACCTGGATGCAATTGGAATTCCATTATTAAATCAGGACTTGATTAATCCCTTAGAATTAAATCAAGCCAAAGGGCAATCCCTGGGCTAAGACAATAGCAAGCATCAGTTACCAGATGCTATCTCTCAGCAAGGAATCTAAATCAGAGGGCCTCAAAGGAGCTCAGCGATTTTAAAATCTGCTTAAGATGACACAGAGAAAGAGAGCTCAACTTCACAGACTTTACCAGACAGAAATAAATTGCTCCAAGTACTTCAGTAAGAACCTGAGCAGTTTTTCTCTGTGAATAAAAAATATCCAGCTAAACTGATACTCTGATTTGAGAATTTACCTTTTAGATCTAGGTGATATGTCTCTAAGTGTGAATGCACACAATCTACTTTTATATCTATGCATTTTAGGGGACTAATTTTTCTCCTACATATCGTTACTACTGATTGTCTCAAAGCTACAGCCAAGGCTTAAGTCCTAATTTCAAGAGAGATGCCTATGTCTGCTGGGGGCCATAAAGATAAGCAAGGATACCAAGACTTTCAAGACTGCACTGAAGATTTGGATGGGCTCACCTTTTTGGAAAAGAAACCCCCAACAACCCAAACCAAAACAACAAGGGAGAAGGATGGACACAGAATCAAAGTCCCTTTGGCATGAACTTATGACAGCTCTGCCCATGAATAAGAAGGCTGTGTTGAGTTGCTGAAAACAGGCAGGGCTTGTAGAGGCAGGAAATCTCTGACTGATGCTATTTCAGACTTGGTGCCTCTACAGTTGGTGCAAGAGCAAGCAAAAGTGGTCCCTGATGGTGTCTTTAGTGAGGAAGTTGATGTATGCTGATCCCTGACGTGTCTGAGAATGGTGGAGCATTTGGTCAGATACTGCAACATCAAGTGGGAGGTCCTGTGGCCCTAGAGCAGTGGCCAGGAAGATAAACAGATGTTTTGTATCAAAGAATACCAAGCACTTGGGAGGCCATTTGGATAAGAGGAAAAAAGACGATATACATAAGCAAAATCTAGTTGACAGTACTTAGAAACACAAACAAATTGTCTCTGATTTAACCAGGGCTAAATTTACTTCAGCTGAGCAGAATGACATTGTTTCTAGAGGGTAAATCACATATCCTTTTTTTCTGCTTTTATTTGGGAAGTTTTGATATGGTGTTTGAACTAATATGTTTCATTAGAATGCTTTCTTATATATTAATACAGTACATCCTTGCTGCATTGCAAGGATATGCTGTATTACTCCATTTCTACCTCGCTGATTTGCAAGGAAAATTTCTTGCAATTTTGCTCCAGCGATTTGCGATGTTCCCCGGAAGATGCATACGCAGTGCCTCTGCTCCAAGGGGCTGTGCTGGCGCTCCCTGTGTGGTGGGACTGGCCTGGTCCTGTGGGGAGGGCCACAAGTCAATGTCCCCTGTTACTCTAAGTGCAGCTGGGGACAGAACCCCCCCAGGCACGTGTTACTGTTTCCATGGCTACAGGCAGGGAAGGGAAGTGCCCCAGAAAAGCGGGGTTGGCCGCGGCGGCCGTGGGGCAAGCGCTGTGTGCTGGGACAGGGCAGCAGTGGGGACATGCCGACTCCACTGCCACAGCTGCTGCCTGCGCTGTGTGGGGCCAGGCCAGCGTGCGGGGCTGGGCCAGCAGGGCACAAGCACCAGGGGCGGGGCGGGAGGGGGAGCAGCGGCGCGGGCTTTCGGCTGTGAGTACGTGCAGTTGCATCAGCTTGGCCCCTGCTGCAGAAGCAGCAGCATTGCTGAAGAGATGCCCAGAGATCCAGAGATCCTCGGGGGGGCGGGTGTGGGGTGGGGGGTTGAGTCAGAGAGGCCTCAGGAACGCTTCCCTGTGCTCCCCTGTGCTGAGAGAGCCCGTGGGGAGGAGCAGAAAAGTGTCTGCAGTCCTCTGGAGGGGCGGGGGGTGGAGCAATGGGCATGGCCTGCATGCATATTAATGACCTGTACNCGCGGCGGCCGTGGGGCAAGCGCTGTGTGCTGGGACAGGGCAGCAGTGGGGACATGCCGACTCCACTGCCACAGCTGCTGCCTGCGCTGTGTGGGGCCAGGCCAGCGTGCGGGGCTGGGCCAGCAGGGCACAAGCACCAGGGGCGGGGCGGGAGGGGGAGCAGCGGCGCGGGCTTTCGGCTGTGAGTACGTGCAGTTGCATCAGCTTGGCCCCTGCTGCAGAAGCAGCAGCATTGCTGAAGAGATGCCCAGAGATCCAGAGATCCTCGGGGGGGCGGGTGTGGGGTGTGGGGTTGAGTCAGAGAGGCCTCAGGAATGCTTCCCTGTGCTCCCCTGTGCTGAGAGAGCCCGTGGGGAGGAGCAGAAAAGTGTCTGCAGTCCTCTGGAGGGGCGGGGGGTGGAGCAATGGGCATGGCCTGCATGCATATTAATGACCTGTACTTGCTTGCGAATTTGACATTTCACGAGAGTGCAGGCATGACCTGTTTCTCACAAATGAGGGGGTATAACTGTATATATTCCCATATACCTGGTCCATAACTTGTCTACAGTAAAAATAAAGTAGAACGAAAATTTATTTCTTTGTGTTGCAATACACTATCCTATTCCAAGAAGCCCCAGCAACTATTTTAAACACTGTTTATGTAAGATGCTCAATTGTGTTAAAACTCTTTCTTAAAATACACTCACACGTATCATAACATCATACTTCTCTTGATACAGATTTATTTATGGTACCAACTCAGGAATCACTAGTTGTTCCTGCAAGCAAAGCGCTTTTAACTGGAGCAGCTTCTCTGTCTCTTTGCAGCTCAATGGAAGCTATTTCAGACATCTCAGCACACTGCCTTCCCCCGCTTCTCATCATCCTTCTCATATTACGTATCCAGTGTAAAACTTAAATGCAGAGGCTCAAACGTAAGAGTGAATAACCTCACCAAACATACGTGTGATAGTAAATGTACACATTTAGTGCTTTTTAAGGGAACTGTTATGCAATTTTAAAGTTTCAAGTGCAGGGCAGAGAAGTCCATTTGTATACACCCAATCGTAAGTGAATGCACTTAGCAGACAGTACATAGGTACTTGTAAGCTTTCAGATGCAAAATAAATGCATTGAGCAGTATTGAAATAAAAGAAGTCACAGTAACGCTTCCAGTTACTGTTTTTTTTCTTTTCATAAACAAAATACCCATAATATTCTGCTAAAGAAAAGAAGAAAGTCCACACAAAAAAACTCTAAGACAGTACTTGATCAAGAAATGGCGCTTCTACAAATCATATAGTGGCAAAACCAAAAACTAGCAAAAAAATTTCTATTACAATGCATCAAAATCCAAAATCAAATGTTACTTGATGTTGTCCATAAAATTTATATTAGTATAAAAACCTACAAATGCTTCAGTCAATTGTTGTTTGCTTCCATCATTTCCAAATTACAGTCTCTGACTATGCCATTCATTTGATTTATTCAGTTGGAACTATTTTCGTTTTGACTCTTATTTATGCATATTTGCTGATTTAATTTAATCTTCTGACTGTCACTCAAAATGTTCATCCCAATATGCCTGATTATTTATGCAGTTTGATGCTTTTATGCGCTGAACAACTGATAATCAGTCTGCTTAAATCTCTTGATGTTCTAACACTTTTACACTTTGCAGAATCAAAATACTGCAGCTGTTGCCCATATTGCTCCATCCAGGTAAAATCTGTTCTGCTTCATGAGAAGACAGGAATAATATATCTAGGGGCACCACTGCCCATGGCAGCTTGCCCTTGAAACAGAACCACTCTGAGAGGCTGCCCTGTCAGCTTTAACTAGAGGGGATACTCAGACTGAAGTGGTGTCTCAGCCTGAAACAAGGGCTTGTGGAGGAAAGAGTCAGAGATTCTCTCTTTCCATCCAATAAAAAATCTATAAAGCATGAGATATTCAGACTTCCAGGTAACTTTTTCCAGATCTGACAGGACCGCCTCCTAATGCAGGACTGGTGGTTTGCTCTACCTCATCCTGCTCTTGCACATCTTTTTATTACAGACAAATTCCATATCTTTCAGGTTTTTCTTCCTTGCTCTCTCCATTTCACATGCTTCCCTTCAGGGTCCCCTCAACACCTACACAAAACCAGGGAGTTCCCTGACTGACTGCTACCATGCAGATTACTCCTGCTGGGGGCTATCTCATCTACTTAGATTGGAAGTTCTTTGGAGCAGAGACTGTCACTGCTCCATGCCCATACAATACCTAGCAGAAAAAGCATTCTTTTGATCAGTCCTCTGACACTAATGTAATAAGCATGATTAGTAAAGCATCTGTCTACACTCATCTATGGGAATGCTAGGACTATATGAGAACAAAAACAAGTTCAGCTTTTGTAATACTGGAAATGCACAGTTAAATCCATGAAATGTTTATCCACAGAGGCACATGTAACAAATGAAATACTTAGTAGAAAACAGCAATCTGACTTACTTTGCTCTCTTGGCCATTTCATTGCCATCCCAGCGTGGGCTGTAAGGGTAATTCTTCTGGGCTTGGGAGTACAGCTGGCCACTGTTAGTGAAGTGGTAGACAGACTGAAATGTTAGAGTTGGTTGGTCTCGAGGAAAGTATAGGGGTAGGTCAACTGTAATTCAAAAAGAGAGAAAAAAGCAATATAAAGACACCACTGTATTTTTTTCATTTCTTTACAGGGAAAATATCCATCCTTTCTATGGTTTTAAAGGTGACACGAAATGAGAAATTGATCCCAGAATCACAGAACACTCTGAGTTGGAAGGGACCCACAAGGATNCTGGGCACACTGTTGGCACACACTAAGTTTCCTGTCAACCATTACGCCCAAATCCCCCTCCATTTCACCACTCTCCAGCCACTCATCCCCCAGCTGATAGCCATGCATGGGGTTATTATGTCCAAAGTGAAGAACCTGGCACTTAGTCTTGTTAAATCTCATACTACTGGAATCTGCCCATTTCTCTAGCCTGTCAAGGTCCCTCTGAAGGGCCCTTCTACCCTCTGGCAGTTCAACATTTCCCCGAACTTGGTATCATCTAATTATTCCAACCTATTGCTGCATGGGATGCTTTGCTTTACCAAAACACTTCAGTAAAGCACATAATTTAAAAAAGTTTAGTTAGTGCATTTCTAGGCAAATCAGAAAATTTACACCATAATTACTTTGTTATAAAGCATTTACAAGTTACGTATTTTCCTTTTATCATCAAATTTTGACTATCAAAAAAAATCACAAAATACATTGTATTTATGCTTTCCATTCAATAATCAAATTTTTCTTTATCTGCTTTAGTCAATTCATTTTAGTGCCCCAATGGACATAAAAAGCATAATCATTCTCATTTTACAGCTGCAAGGTCCTAAAGTGGTTAAATGATATGATAAAGGATGCAGATTTAGTCACATGAGTTGGAAAAGATTTCAACTTGCTGTCATCTGTTAGACAAAAAGACACCCACAAAACTAAAAACACACTGCAAAGTCATTAATACCCAAAATATCTTACTAAAAATAAAAATCAGCAGCTCTTAGTTCCTTTTGCTTATCACTGTCTTATGATCAGCTAGGTCTGGCAGAACAATAAAATAGTCTACAACACTTAGAAACTGGTATATATTTTCATTATCAGAAATCAGGTGGTTTTTTTTTTCAATTTTATAATTATAGATTATATTTTCTTGGTCTACTTGTTAATTTCAGAAATTTGTAGTTAAATTGAATTATGACAACAGACTTGAATTACTAATATGCCTAATATAACACCAAAATTAACAGAAGAAAGTGCATTTCTTTTAAGGTAGACTTCATTTATAAGGCACCTATGACTGTACTTTTTGCTATTCTCCAAATCCCAATTCCTTAATTCTGAACAATGAAAAACCAGTTCAGTGGAATTGTAGTTTAAATACTTCCTGAAGCAGAGATTCCAGCTTATAGACCTAGATATCAGTGTAAGACAGGTTTTATTTCCCAAATTCCAGACTATTATCCTCCTAGTTTCTTCATTTTTCAGGTTTTTTAATCACATCTAAATACTCTGATGTGCAACCGCCACACTGTATCTCCCTTTTTCTTAAATTACCCTCCGAGTTCTAGGAGTAAAAGAGTTTGTAGCCATGAAGTACACAAAAACAAATGTACTATTCCAGCTGTAGTCTCAAAATACAAGAAATCACTGTGGATGACAGTGCTTGCTCAGTTCATGACCCGGTGTCTGAGCCACACGTGACAGCTCCCGGAGTCCTGGTGACTCAGCCCACACACCAGCTTCCAGCAGATACTTAAGCAGTAATGACATGGGCAGAGTTCTGCTAATTTGAGGGCAGATCACTGCTCTAACAAAGGTTAGATTCAAAGATTGCTCCATCAAATTCCTCTTTATAACATGATTACTAAATAACAACCCTGAAAAACATTGGTGTAACACGGCCATTTATCAGCAGGCATGCTGTCTATTCCCCTCAGAAATGTGAGTGCCTCAGCCTCTGAAGGACTTCACATGGAAAAGAGTAAAGAAACAAGAGACTGGTTCTCCATTTTAATGTTATAAATATACGACTTCAGCTCTGAGTGCTTAAACTTTGTTCCTCTGGTGCATTTTTTCCTTCCTAAGTACCAACTTCTTAACAGAAACAACTCTTTTATACTTTTGCATTTTGTCAGCATATAAGAGTAATAACAAATTTCAGAAAAACAGTCAAATAATACTTCAGTCTTTATATGTACTTAACTTTTTCACAGATTCACAGAATATTCTGAGTTGGAAGGGACCCACAAGGATCATCGAGTCACACTCTTAAACAGCATCACTGCATCCCTGGCGGGAATTGAACCCCTGGTCTCCTGGTTGAGAGGCAGGGACACTCAGCACTATGCTAAAGGGGATTTTGTTTTTCAGTTGAGAATTTCTAATTTTCATTAAGTTTCCTTCGAAAACTTCATCTACATAACAGGGGCAAGCAGCAAGTTGTCTTTCTGTTACCTAAAAGTTTTCTCTAAAAACAAAGTATCTAGTGCTAGAAATGTTTAAATGGACAATCAGGACAGTGCTCTCACTACAGAGATACTTCCATTTGTTATGAGAACGTACCACCAAAAGGTAACAGAAAAAATTTATTGTTCTATTAACCAAATCCTGTACAGGAATTTTCATGAATTATTTTTGTTGTAAAACGATCAGTTAAATCAGATAATCAAATTAGATTCAAAATTGTGCATCCCACATCTGGCCAACAGCAGCATTATCCTAACCTGCAAGCAGTTTTGAAAAATTTGATCTGCCTTTGATTTCTAACACTACCCTTCACCTAAGACCTTCCAGTTTTCTAACACAAGTGTTTCCTTAATACAAGGTGTGGAAGAGTTCAGAACAAGTAAAATAACCTGTCCCTAATTCTGGAACACAACCACACCTAAAAGACCAGTAAACAGGAAATAGCCTGGAGCTGTAAAGTGTTATACATATCTCAAGCTAGCCAGCTATTATTTCAGCAGTAGGAAAGGAAGGCAAGAACTTGCTTCTGTCACAGTGCGTGCCCATCCATTGACACTGTTAGTACACAGAATGCAAAAAATAAGCAATTCATGTTGACAAAGTGCATCAGATATGAGGTTAAATTCTGATCACAGTCACACAGCTTGCTAAACAGAATTTTTGATACTTGATTTTTTGATTTTGATTTGGTAGTGTATAGGTAGTCTAACACTCAATCTGTGCCTTAATACAAAATCAGATCTGCCTTCATGCAATACATAAGGCAGTAAAGATGTTATTGTAATTACATCCAAGACAACATTTACACTTTGCCATGAAAAACGCATCACAGTTAAAAACAACACATCAGTTCTGTAAATCAACACCTGAACTAGGCAAACTGTAAAAGCCATTGTTGGTTTGGCATGCTAGTTACCCAAAAACTACAAAAACGTATTCATGTTGAATACAAGTACTATTTCCAAATAACAGCTGACTCACAAAGTACCCTGGTGATATGTCTGCAGAAAATAAGCAGATGACTCATGCCTGTAAATTCCTGAAAGTACCAATAGACCCCTTGCTTAGTCATCTTTTGCTTGGATGCTGGGTTCACAGCTTCCATAAACTATAATGAAGGATCTAGCTCTTAGTACGACTCTCTCTCCCTTTTTTCCTCTCTTCTAAACTCTGCAAATTATCTCCCTAAAAATAACTTCATCTGCGTGAGTCACTTCAACTAGCAAGCTTGTACAAGTCATGCAGTTAAGCAGTAATATTTGGTTATGAAGGTAAAAATGTTGCTCTCATACCAGCCTTAAAATGAAAATTATGTCAGAGGAAGTCCCATTTACCCCTTCTTTCACAGAAATAGAAACATTTCCTTTGGAAAATTTAAACAATTAGCTCATTCAGGAAAGTAAAGCTTTCTAATTTAGTTCCATGCTCCAAGTAATTTAATCCTGATGATTTCTTACTTTGGCTTTTCTAAGCATCACACTGTTAATGTATGAGGAACTCAAAGCAGGAGACTGGAGAAAGAAGCCAATACCACAGTAAACCACTGCTCTCTCCTATGTTACAATTTACAGACCATTTTTTAAAAGTCAATTTTTAGACAGCCATAGTGTGAAGAAAATAATTTCTTTATGCAAGCTCTACAAGAGCAGAACTTGGAGGGCTGTTTATGGGTAATTAAGCATTGAGTAAATTCTTTGGTGACTGAACCCTAATTTTCCCACACAGTTCATAAGAAAGAAAAAGAAAAAGGACTTGCTTGTTGAGAATGAGTCATGATGAAAAGAAACTTAATTACAGTTTATAAATACGTAGTTGAAGTTGCTCTCTTTTTGAAACACAAGAAACTATCTGGAAGGAACACACAAATTTGCCTCTCTTGACATAGTTAGCATTTAATGCATACATATATTCAAAGCATAGTCATCTTAGCTTCAAAATCCTAGTTCATTAATAACCAAGAAACTGTGCAATGAATATGTAAGGTTGAATTGTTCATTTTCTTAATAAACAGCAATCTGAGACCTGGAACAGGTTACCTAATTTGTTAAGCTTATGTCAACAACTACAGAGTTGATTTTTACTGTCTTAGTACCTTTAAAATAGTACCCTTAGCATCTCATTTTACAAGGATATGAAATGTGGAAGGAATGTGTCAGCAAAAGCATGTACCTGTGCTGCTACAGGATTTCTGAAGGAAAAATGCTCAGCAAAAAAGGGCAGGTTTACCACAGTGCCCTCCTTCCTGCCTGTAAGTACTGCAGAGAAGAGATGGGAAACCAAAACCATACTTGAAATGCATGCTGACCATTAAAATATTTCAAAGCACCTAGATGGTAATATTTAGAAAATTGTCCATATTCCGTTCCCCTGTTCTACAGAAAAAGGTTTATTCATCCTTTGTATGTCACTGGATAAATCTAGATACTTGTTTTCACTAAAGTCAACATTTATTCACTGAATGCTCCACACCATTTTAATACTTGGGTGATACTGTACTGTTATCTTATTAATCTTTGGGATGCTTGAATCTGCTGCAATTTATTGCACCTGAAACTCGTTTTGCACTCATTTAACACTGGCTGATCTGAGTATTACTGCTGAAATTTATACTTCTACAAGGTTTCATGGCCTGTACAACCTTAACTCACAGAATCACAGAATATTCTGAGTTGGAAGGGACCCACAAGGATCTTCGAGTCCAACTCTTAAACAGCACCACTGCCTCCCTGGCGGGAATCGAACCCCTGGTCTCCCACATGAGAGACAGGGACACTCGCCACTATACAAATTCAACCTGTACTTGCTTTATAGAGCAGCCTTCAAACACAAGAACACAGTATTGTTTCCAGTTCAGTTCTTAGGATGGACAGAGATGGCCAAACAAAACACTGTTCTGGCTTGCCCCATCTGACAGACTCGACCACTCTGCATTTACTTAGTGTACAATACTTGCACATTAAATATGTGTCCATTTCTGCATGAGCTTTTCAATGTGATAATATTAATCATCATAAAAATCATGTTACCTACACGAAATACTAAAAAAATTGTTTTACAGCACCTTCATCAATTGAGAGGTTCTTTAGTGATTCCAGATTAGGAATGAAGGAATAAGGAAAGGACAGTCAAATCTGTTTACTGATGCTGAGTGTGAGCCTGTGGGATGCAATTCTTCTGAGACTTAGCAGATAATACTTTATATAGGCAAACACAAGTCCTTCCTATGCTGACTGCCATAGTAGGTACTTTAGAATCAATGACTACTGGACATGTGTAAAATTTTGTTCAAATTACTTCACTAGAAAAACAAGAAGGGTACCGGAAAGATAAGCCAAACTCAAATGTCCAGAGAATACTGAACAATCTTAGCCTCATACTACTCGTTCTCTTCCTGAAATTCCCTGACTCACTCCCTACTTATCATCCAACTTTGGCCAGAGACTGCCTCTGCAGTACTTCTGATGAAGGAAACACATACTCCACTTTCCAGAGCTGTCTTTCTGTCTCTTATTAGTACATATTCATCATCTTTCTGCCTGTTCTTTTTTTGATTTGCTGAATTTCACATTCTCTCCGCCTTTACTTGCAAATAAGCTCACGCTACCGGGAAAAACAACTTGTGGGTTTGAATTCACTGCCTCAAATTGAAAAGTTCCATGAACTGAGAACTCTCCAGTTTTCATGTGTTAATGAGGATGAGACCCATGTGAATGTATAATGCACCTTGGGGGCAACACATATACCATATTACAGAATCACAGATTATTCTGAGTTGGAAGGGACCCACAAGGATCATCGAGTCCAACTCTTAAACAGCACCATTGCCTCCCTGGAGGGAATCGAACCCCGGGTCTCCTGCATGAGAGGCGGGGACACTCACCACTGTACTAAAGTGGATAATACCACTTACACAACTACCAAGCTCTATTTTAAAAGAAAATTTCTACTAGATTTTCTGACCTGACTTCTCCTTTGAGACAGCTGTTTCAGACAGCCTGTATGATGGGTAAAAAATCTTCACCTAACTTCCAGGAAAAAGAGCTATCTTCAGTTTTTTTCAGTTTCCCATCAGGAATCATACTGATCATTTTATCTAGAGAGAAACCTGAACAGATTCAGTCACAAGCATTCTGGGGACTGTAGTGTTTAGCACAAAGCTCTGCAGGGCAGGATTTCAGGCTATTTTGCCTAGTGAATCTTTCCTTGACTCATGTGCTGAAGACCTTTTGCCTACATTCTAGTGGGAAAAAAATGAAAGGGGGAATTTGGCTCAAAACACACAAAGAATTACTAAATGCCACAGCTATCCTGCTCTGGTGTGTGATGATTTATTCTTGCAAGAATGAGAGAGCAAGGATGACAAATAACATATCAATGGCATTAGTGTGGGACTTTAAGTTAATAGAGCACAGTCACGGGAATTTGAATTTGCTAAATATTATTAGGGCTGACATCCCTTCTGGAGAAAAACAGGTTATTTGCAGGAAGAGGCTATTTTGAAATCAACATTTCAAAATTTCAAATCTGAAATGAAAAGCCGTTTATGGAATTTTAGCTGAGACATGGCATTTTGGGTGTGTTGGTAATCACAGCTGGTTTTGAAATAATGAGGTCTGCCATTGCTACAGGAAATATCCACCCCATCAGCAAAGTCAACACTTGTATAGTAAATGAGTAAGATGACTTATGTACAAAATACTTCAAAATAAGTACTATGAAAATACAAGTAAATATTCTGAAAAAGAAACAACTATTTTTTTCTAAACAGAATCAGTTATGTATTAATGGAACATATACTAAACAATAAAAGACAAATTGCTGTAGGCAGAATGGAAACAATGAATTATGATGGATTAAGCTATTCCAATGCATTATAGAGTAGATTTGTTTAATTACCTTTGTCTGTTTTGGTTTGTCTGTTTTGTTTTTCAATATAATGTAACCCATTTTTATTTGAAGAAGACTTCACGACTGCTGTATGTAGCTTTTGGTTCTCATTCCACTGATAATGGGAACTACAGTCTAGGCACCAATGGTAACTAGATTTATGATTATAATTGTATTGATTTTCTTTCAACATAACAATATTACATGATTTAAAAAATATTACATATCTTCATTGTAAGCTGTATCTTTTTTTTCAACTACTCCATCCTTCATACAAACCAGCGTTTTTTAAAAATGTGACAAAACTAATTTAAATACCTTAAGCTGCAGTCATGTGCTGCAGTTAGAGTATCTAATGCTTGGTTTAGTTTTACAGAGGAACTAAATAACAGATCAAACCAAGATATTCCTCAGTTTCCAGCTATGTGGTCAAAGGCCACAAAAAAGCGATGTAACTTAACCTGAAAACAGCTTTATAATGTCCTCTTACTTGGAGTTTCATCACCCACCTGAACTATGTCATACTCTTTTGGACTTCTACAGCAAGACTGGACTACATACATCCTAAAAATAAGCCATGAAATCCTCATAATCCTGTATCGAGCCCAAAGAAATGGCGTAACGGCCTTATGGGTCTTTTCCTTCTCTAATTTCTCTATTCATGACTATCTTAATTAAGCGAAAGGCTTTTAATTTTCACCTCACCACCTTCAGCTAGGTACTTATAGTTTGCTTTATTTTCACTTCAAATTCTCAAAGATCTTCATTCCCTCCTCCTTCCAATTCTATTTCCTTTGATTGTTTCTAGTGTAGCAGTTTCTATAGTAACTTCTCTAAGTGCTGATGAGATTGATGCTACTCAAAGCTGTCTCTTCTCCATCTCAATTGTCTGAAACTTGAAACAAATACAGTTGAAGGAGTTAAGGGTGCAAAAAGCGAGCTGTACCTTTTCTTGGCACAGGCTGGTGACCATCGTAAAAAATTTTCTCTACTTTCCCAGCAGAGATGCACTGCTAATTGCTAGAAATTTTACATTACTTTCCAAGCAGTCAGGAAGACTTCTAAAGCATGTTTCTACCTGAAAAACAGCTGTGCAAAAATACTGTGTTCTCTCACCAACATTTTCAAAAAGATTATGAGGCTTGTGAATCAGTTCTTTTTCCTGTTTTAAATGCTGCCTGGGATTTGAAAAGAAACTGATTTATGTAGTATTTCATCCTCATCTGTGATCACTGTGACATTATCCTGCAGGTCAAGAGGACCCTTCGCTGACATGTACGCTACCTGTTCTTTCAACATTCACTCCATGCAGGCTTACAGCTTTTAAATCACAATAGAGTGTAAGCCCATCTGACTCAACTAGCCAACTAAGCCGCTCCAGATATTTTTAAAGCTAAACTGGAATTTATTTTACTGTAGTACAGGCTCATTGCATCTTCCACCTCCTGCGCACTACAATTTATCACTTTTACTCTTGAAGCCACCTTACACAGTTCACAGGTTCACAGGTTATTCTGAGTTGGACGGGACCCACAGGATCATCTAGTTCAACTCCCAAGCGAACGCCCGCCCAGAGATCAGGCCCACAAGTGTGGAACCACGGGCACCATGCTCCATCCAGTCAAGCCTCCCACCATCTAGACCTTGTCACTGAGCTCCTCATCGAGACTTCTCTTAAACACCTCCAGGGATGGCGACTCTACCACCTCCCTGGGAAGACCATTCCACTGAGAGATCACTGCCTCTGTGAAAGACCTCTTCCTAACATCCAGCCTAAACCTCCCTTGGCGTAGTTTAAGGCTTTTCTAGTGGCTTATCCTTCTAACGACCTAAAAAATCACTTTGTGGAACATAGTCTTTCAAGACATGCTTCCTAGAACACCAGCCATTTTTAGTGCTTTGGTGTAAATGCTCCACTTGAGGATGATCCACTTTAGTACAGTGGTGAGTGTCCCTGCCTCTCACACAGGAGACCAGCAGTTCGATTCCCACCAGGGAAGGAGTGGTGCTGTTTAAGAGTTGGACTCGATGATCCTTGTGGGTCCCTTCCAACTCAGAATACTCTGTGATGGAAGGTAAATAGCAGGATCACAGCCCTAAGCTCCAGGAAGCAGACTTTGGGCTGTTGAGGGATCTTGCTCGTCTCATGGAAGAATCCTATGGGACAACGGTCCTGGTAAGATGAGGGGTCCATGATGACCTCCCCCAAGTTCAAGAACAGTCCATCCTAATGGGCAGAAAGGCAAACAATAGCAGCAGGAGGCCTACATGGATGAACAAGGAGGTCCTGAGAAAACCCAAACACAAAAAGGAAATATATGAGTTGAAGACTGCCTGAGCATGCAGAGACAGGGCTGGGAATGTCAAAGCTCTCCTGAAGTTGAATCTGGCAAGAGGAGTTAAAGACTCAAGACGGGCTCCTACAGGAACAGCACGAGTGAAAGGAAGACTAAGGTAAATGCGAGACTGTACTGCTGAATGGGGCAGCAGAACTGCTGACAAAGAGAAGCACCTTTAGGGCTCCCTCCTTCACCCATTTAAACATTAATGCATCTTTGAGACCAGTTCCACGTCTAAAGGAAGGTGTATTTCTTGTTATTCCTAAGTAGATTATATTTATCTATTTTGTAAAAGACATTCAGCAGTCACCTTTGTGTGAATCCACATGTGGATTCTTAGAAAAAATGTAGTGACAAAGTAATTGTCATTGTGTAGAAAGAGTAAGGAGAAAGGGAAGACGGATTCCGAAAATCTTCCTTATCTTAATCTTAGAAATTTCTTACCTCTAATAATACTGTGGTGTTCTGTATTATCCTGTTTGTTTTCTGAAAGCATTGTTGGATGTTGAAACCAGGATTCACCCACGAAATCCCCGCTCATTGTCTCCTTTCCAGGCTCCCTTCCAAGGTACAGTCGGCTCTCCTACACCATGGTACTGCGGTCTTGTTCGTGTCCTGTGAAGCCCTCCTTCCACATAGAATGGCAGCTCATTAATATGCAAGTTTGCCCCACACCCTCACACAGCTCCTGTGTGCTGTTTCGGTGCTGTGTTGCTGTGTATCGGTTGCTGTGGTGGCCGTGCCAGGGTGGGGGGGGAGGGGAACTGGTGGAGCCGCAGCAGGAGCTGTGCAGGTTGATTTGCATGTTCATGCTGCCTTATTGAATACTCCTTAATCACTGAAAAATCATGCTGCTAAGATGTGAAGCTGCAATATGGGGGGTGCGAAGTGGAAGAGGGGCGACTGTACTTGCTTTCTACTTGCTGTGATAAGCAATTTTCTACTTGGTGTATCTCACACCTTTCATGCAGTTTTCACCTTAGAGAAAAACTATCTGCGAATGCCATGTGAGTTACCAAAACATGTAGACTCAAGACATAAAACCTGGAGTAAGAAGAATAAGCACCATAATCTATACTCAATTCCCACCCTGTCAAAGATTTTTTTTGACCTAATGACTTCTCTTCAAAAACTGAATGGATAAAATAGGATGATATCTCTTCTCCATGTCAGGTATCTTTTCTGAGAATTTCAGTTCTCTCTCATATACTTGGACACACAGTAGTTTTATTCTAGACATATCTATTTTACAAGAAAAATCAACAGTTCACTTCTGAAAAGTGCAATTTTGTAAGAAGTTATTACAAAACCTTTCAGTCCATTTGTTAAAGTGCTTGTAGTTACCGGAAGAACGTCAATTAATGCCTACAGCAATATACTACAGTCTTAAAAGTATGGCAAATACGTATATGCATTTCTCAGAAATTAAAAAAGTAATAGCCACAGAAAAGCAACACTTTAACATACTTTGCCAGTCCACCCACATCAAGCCAGCAAAAGATACTTGTAAAGCCCAATTCCTATCACAACAGTTGTTTCCTGTTTGTTACTGTCGATACCAAGTTTTATTAACTTCCTAGTGTCCATTCTCCCTTTTTCAGCAATTACGAATAGGAACTTAAAGCTAGTTTATACTCAGTGACATGAAAACAAAATGAACACAGAGAAACAGAAAAAAGGAAAAGAAAACCTCTTACTTTATGTTCACTTGCATCCACGATGAATACCTACATACACAAAAATCTCATTCAGCTCACATACAAGTAAATACCTAGCACAGAATCAAAGGAACATGATGTTTAAAGCACTTTTAATGTCAAAAATAAAATTATCAGCTTTCAGTAAAAATTTCAACCTAAATCTAGTTGTCCTTTAGAAATCAGTGTCCCTTAGAAATAAAGGAGAAAAATATGCCATATGGTTAGCAAAAGACTCATTTATTTTCCAAATGCTGCAGCTCAGTCCAGTGATTAGTTCCTACCTGTGCCTATGCCTGGTTTAGTGCAGAACTGCGTGCCTGTGACTAAGGCTACTTTTCCATCACTGCTCGATCCACAGCACTGCAGTGTATCAGCAGCTTTCATTGACTTCAGTTAAGTAATATGCACTTTAATACACAGGAAATGTCAGAGAATGCTTTGTTTTGAGTGACTAAAAAAATGTACAAAATTTTGAAGAAACCCCCTCTGCTTAGGGTATATTTTGCTGCAGGCAGAACAACATGTCCTCAGGAACATTCAAGAGCTTATTCAAGGAAAGACATAAAAAGGCCGTGGATGTTGTGTACTTGGATCTTAGCAAAGCCTTTGACACAGTTTCTCATAGTAAGCTTCTGGAGAAACTCTTAAGAGCATGGACTGGATAGAAGCACTTTATGTTGGGTTAGGAATTGGTTGGATGGACGAGCTCAGAGAGTGCTGGTCAATGGTGCCACATCCAGCTGGCAGCCAGTCACTAGTGGAGCCCCACAGGGGTCAGTGTTAGGCCTGGCACTGTTGAACATCTTTATTCACACACACAGAATCACACACACAGAATATTATGAGTTGGAAGGGACCCACAAGGATCATCTAGTCCAACTCACCATCTAACACCCGTACAGAGACCGAGAGCACATCCCAGAGCATAACACCAACCTAGATCCCTCATAGTCTAGCAGGCCACTCTNCCCAGGGAGGTGGTGGAGTCACCATCCCTGGAGGTGTTTAAGAGAAGACTCAATGAGGAGCTCAGTGACATGGTCTAGATGGTGGGAGGCTTGGATGGATGGAGCGTGGTGCCCATGGTGCCATGCTTGTGGGCCTGATCCCCGGGCGGGCGTTCGCTTGGCAGTTGGACTAGATGATCCTGTGAGTCCCTTCCAACTCAGAATAACCTGTGAACATAGGACTGACTAAAAGTACCGAGAGTGCGAGAGGAGAAGACCACCTCATGAAGGACAAGCCTCTGCTTATTCCCAAGTGTAAGATCCAAATGGCTTTTGACTTTCTCCAGTCAGTTTTACATCACTGAGGCTTTGTTAATCTCCAGTTTCTCATTTAAGAATGAAATGACAGCCTTTTACAATATCTGCTGACTTTTTTGATCAGCACTGAGCTTCTTATACATTTATTTTGCTATGCCTGGCATTTCTGCTGAACTATCCTGCTGTCCTAATAGTACCAGATATGATTCCATTCTCCTATACAGAATCACAGAATCACAGAATCAGTAAGGTTGGAAAAGACCTTAGAGATCATCGAGTCCAACCTATCACCTATCACCTAACCTAGCCAAACCTGTTACCTAACCTGTTGCCATCCTTGTTATTCATACTGTCATGTTCTCTTTTACCTTCTTTAGTTTTCAGAGTCATAAATTCCTGTTTTCATTTGAGGAACTTTGAGAAGAATAAAATAAAAGCTTCTTGTAGGGAAGCAAAGCCACCTCAATACATAAAAGCTCAGAGGCAATCTAACATATAATATTGCACTCAATAGTTGGCCTACTTTTTTAGGATTTGGCTAGGTAAACAATTTTTTTCCCCATACTTTTTCTTGAAGAGATTTCACTTCCACAATCAGACTAACTTCCCTGAAGTACAGCCAATGCAATCACCAAAAATTCTTTCTCCTGGAATTTTAAGTGTTACTTGTGATGACTACCAGGCACTGATATTGATCAAGAACAGCAACTCTTCCTTTCTACTTCCAGAAGGCATGTGAGCAAGTCTCACATGACAGAACATGGAATAAAAATGTATCTCTAAAACTACCAACACCACTCAAATGGTTACTCATACTCCAGTAGTACACAGTAGTACACATTGAGCATATTCAATTGCATTAAATACAGAACAGCAAACACTTGCTACTACTTACATTTATATTTAACAAGGTTCTATATAACAGAGAGGTCTCTATGGCCAAAACTACAGGCAGGTAACAGTTTACTGCAGTATTTACAGATACTTTTACACGAAACAGTCTCATATTCTGGGTTCCAAATTCAGAGAATCATAGACTATCCTGAGTTGGAAGGGACCCAAAAGGACCATCAAAGTTTAACTCCTGATCCCTCACAGGACAGCCCCAAGAATCCCATCATTTGCCTGAGAGCATAGTTCAAACTTTTCTTGAATTCTTGTCAGGCTTGGTGCTGTGACCATTTTCCTGGGGAGCCTGTTCCAGAGCCCAACCATTCTCTGGGTGAACAACCTTTTCCTAATACCCAACCTAAACCTCCCCTGACACAATTTCAGCCCATTCCCTTGGGTCCTGTCACTGATCATTAGAGAGAAGAGATCAGTGCCTGTCTCTCTCCTTCCTCTTCTGAGGAAGTTGTAACTGCAATGAGCTCTCCCCTCAGTCTCCTCTTCTTCAGGCTGAACAGAACAAGTGACTTGATCCTCTTCTCATATGGCTTCCCCTCTAGACTCAACAACTTTGTGGCCCTCTTTTGGATGCTTTCTAATAGCTTTATGTCCTTCTTACATTGTAGTGCCCAAACACAAGACTTGAGGTGAGACTACACCAGTGCAGAGCAGAGTGGGACAATTTCCTCCCTCGACTGGCTGCTGATGCTTTGCCTGATGCCCCCCCGGACACGGCTGGCCCTCCTGGCTGCCAGGGCACTGCTGACTCAACATACTTTTTTGGTAATAGTAAACACAAAGTGATCAGACACATGTTCTTCTAAGGAATATGTTCCATTCAGGACTTTACCAAACCTGCTTGCTAGCCAAAGTATAACTTGTTATTTAAACAGCTGCTGGAGGAATAGATGAAGGGGCTGGCAAATGCCCATTAGCTCCATTCTGTTGACTTTCCAGAAGGCAAGTAACATCTTAAACTACAACAGGTGACTGAAAATGTAACAATCATCTACATCAAAGGGATCATTTGCAGCAAGTGGGCATACATTCCTTGTTCTCTGAACACTTCCGGAATAAACTGCACTTTCTTTGCACAGTAGTGTGAACTTGTCTTCCCAGGTATTAATGCTCTTTCCCAAAACATATTTTTTCTCCCTTCCTTCCAAGCCTTATCTGACAAACACAGCTACCAAAAACTCTTTGTGCCTTTATTTTCCGAATTGCTCTTTGAGGCTGTGGATGTGCTAATTCAGACCCAAAACAGGTTTGTGTGAACCTCAATTGTTTAGCTCAGGCCATCAATTCAAACCAAGTAACCTGACTGCACTGGCACAAACTGCTCTTCTGAAAAATGTGTACAGACAGCAATATCCAAACAGAAATGCATCAGAAGCTGGCATTGATGACTTCCACCAAAAAACGCTGAATCCAGAAGCAGGTGTGCATCCAAAGCCTGATACTCATAGGTTTAGCCTCCTATAACAAAATTAATGCTTTGAGTCCCTTGTCTTTGGACCTCTTGGGTCAGGGGCATTACCCTTACGGAATCTGAAAACCCTTACAGATAGCCAAAGTCAGTTCCAACAAACTTCAGTTGGACTGAGACCCCATCCAAAGTTGAAATACAAATGCTGGCAGCTTCGAGCATTCTCCATCCCCTGAAATACTATTCAATGAAATAAACCCTTTTTTATTTAATGTTTGTTCTTTCCAAGATGCCTTAAATAACCACTAACACAAGCCATGTCTCATTTGCTACTGCAACCAGTCCAACTTCTGTCAATTTCCTCTGTGTTGATAACCTAAAAATCTTGCAAGACAAAAATTAATCTTTGAAAAGCCCAAATAAAGGCTGGCTTCAGACTCCTATTCTTGTGTTTATACCAATAAAGACACTTAATTCCTAATTATGTGCAGATAATGTAACATGTCTTTATCGAATACTGTTCTGGTTATAGCATCAATGGCCAAAGTAAATCCTAAAGGTATTTTCCAACCTAATGATACTATGATTTACATAGGGTACAAATACACAGACTGCATGCAGGAATATGAAGAAATACCTGTCTGTAAAAACTAGTCATAGCTGATTCATAAATAAGAAGAGAAAGAAATTGGCAGTCTATTAAAGTTTACTTACAATGCTTCGTACTGAGACTTACTCATAAACATTATCACTATCTAAAGCAATAAGCCTGATTAACGATTTCCTTTCCCATGTGGATGCATGAATGTCTCTGTATATTTTTTCTGTCTTATATTTGAAAACATTTGATTAATTCTTAAAATTAAACCACTACAGCAACAGTTCCTTTGACTGGTCTTTGATCTAATATAATAACTACACCAGCTTCATTAACCTAATGATTACGTTTGTAACTAGGTAGCTCTTCAGTGTTTTAAGGTGAAGAGGGTGAACTCTGCTCTTCATTGTGTAACTACAGCATAAATCAGGTTTTTTAGTAAGTGAAGTTGTTCTAACATTATTGGGCTTTGGCAATTCAGAACTATTTTTCCTCTTTAACCCAGTTTACTCAATAAAACTGTTCTAAATAATTTCGCCTTGCTTCTAATGTTTTTTGCTTCCTAGTGTCCAAACAAGTTTGTAACTTGGAATACAAACAGTGGCAAAACAATGCCAAAGTTATTTCCGAAATCTCTGAATACCTCTTTTAAAGAAAATGCAACTTATGTGAGGGTTTAACAATCTCCCCATCTCAATTAAACCTAAAATTTTAACCAAAATTTAGATGCCAGTAAAATTTACTATGGTTCTTTTCATTTGACTTGCCATGGTGCTTGCTTTATACTGGCCTATTTATTCTCCTCTGAATACCTTATCTACATATTTTAGTAAATATATGAAGTAGAACAGTTTTCAACTTATTGCTATCTCTCCCAGACGTTTTATTAGACACTTGCTAAATATTCAACCATAATATACATAGTTATGTCAGTGGTTAAGAGATGAAAGCCTACATTACTTCACTCAGGAAATGAAGGGCAGGTTTTGGTTCTTTCATTGCAATATCCTTCAGTGCATGAAACATGAATGCTTTTGCAGTGGATTGTTCAACAAGAGGGTGATGCAATGGCTTACACAGCTAAGACACTATGATTTTTAAGGCCACAGGGTTAATACATAGTGATAAACTATTCAGTTATAATTGTAGCTTTCATGCCAGTTTAATTGAATACTATGAATATTACACAGTTAAAACCTACTTTGTTATTTAGCAGAAATTTGAATTTTCATTCCCCTGAAATATAACTGATCCAACATATATAATCTTATATTATCCTGCAGCACAGATCAAATGCACAGGAATTTTAACAGTGATTAAACTAACCCAAACATGTTGGGGAGTAAGAAAGGTAGAAAATCTTCAAGAAGACTGCACATAAAGAAGTGTCATCTCATAGAAGACAATTGTCCAGTGTCCAATTCTCAATTGTAGTCAAAACATAAGTAATGACTTAATAAGGATAATTTTTCCAAAGATATCACCTTTAACTATTTTTTCCCACAAAGTAAATCATAATAATATGATGGAAGTGTTTTAATTTCAGGTTTGAATTTTCTAGGCTTCTTAAGGTCATTACTGTGTGATAATCTTAGCTGATAAAAAGAAAGGGACTAGTGAGACCGTTTTTTATGATCTCCAATGCAACATGGGGTTGATTTGGGGATTCAGAAAATTATAAATTTTAGTGAGTTAGGTAGAAGGTTAGAGATTTAAGGATTTTAGTGAAATTTTGGTGACAATTCAGTGAATTTTGGAAGGATTAGTAGATTTTAAAATCATCCAGCTGGCCTGAAAATTAAGACCGAATATTAAAGGTGAAAAACCTTGTCTCCCAGTCCTGAATGGTAAACAAAAGAGGGTGCTAGCCAAAACAAGGGGAAAAGAATGTGAAACATCAGAGCGGATTGCTTGAAGGACTTAAGGCAAAGTGCAAATCTATGATACATTGTTGAAGGGATGAATATTCATGGCGTGATTTGCACATACATGAGGCAATGATATAAAAATAGGTGGCAAATCTGGGCGGGGGCTTTTGGCACCTGACAGGGCTGGGGACACTGCTGTTCCTCTTTTCTTGGTTCTTGGGCCAATATAAACTTTTTTTCTCTGCTTGCAAGCAACTACCTTGAGTCCTGACTGACTACCATTAAATCAGGGTGAAGGACTTCTCTGAACAACGGCCATCCTCACTTCCTCCATTAAAAACTCTGGGACAAATTTCTATGATATCACCAAGACTGTTAATTTTCCACATGAAAAGCTAGCCCACAACTAAAAATTACGTAGTCTCAACAATTCCAGTGTTAGAATGTTAACAAACACCAATGCTGCAGCTGCCTAGATTGCAATGTAATTCTTTTACACATAAATAAGAAGTGTAACAATAAAAAATAAAGAGTAACATGACTAAATTTTCCCAGACCAAAATATCATTGAAACCTATGAATTTCACATTAGCACAAGGAAAAATAATAGTTTTGACTTAATGTAACATGTGAAAGGTAACATGTATCAAAGCCAAATTTACTAATTCTTATATATTCACTTAATTAAGAATGCTTTCTGAAAGCAACACAAACTTTGTTTACAATTTTCAAATGACAGCAAATCTAGCTGTATTGTTACGAGTGTTTTACCTACGTAGTTTCAGTCTAAGAATATCTTTCGGATCCTAATGACAGTATAGTGTGATTTCTCATGCAACATATTTTTCCTACATTAAAGAGTCTTTACAGTTGCTATCAATGCATTAATTCCTGACAATTACAGAAGATTTTAGGAATTCCCAGGTTGAGTATAATATTGGTTCTCATTATTGACACTTTGGAAAGGCTGAGTTACAATCAGGAACTTAAGCTTGCATTACATTACCAGAAAAGTTTCCCAGGATGCTTTTGGTGTCCTATAAAGACGAAATTTCCGTGTTGATGCAGATTCTCTCCCCTTTCCCAAAAACACAACGGGGATTTTCTCTTTTCTAAGAGTCATGGTCACATCAAAAATAGATTAAGCACTGGATAAAAATAGCCAAAACTCTTAAATTGTTTCCTGTAATTGTATTTTTCCCTTTTGAACTTTTATCTTCAAGAGGATAGACATTTATGCCTGAGGCAAAGTGTTACTCACTGTGAACAAGGAAGCAAAAATCTTTCCACATCAGCAACAGAGTAAGCTTTGTGAAGCCTTCTGCATCATATTCCACCACACCACTACCAACAGAAAAACAACAACAACAAAAAATACTGAATGATTCATATGTAAATTATGTATTACAAGGATTGTTATTTTTGCTCGTTTGCTCAGAAACTTTCAGTATTTGCTTTATTTATTAATAATTACAATTGTCTATCTCAATGTAAATTAGATTAAACTTTTAATCCTAACAATCTTCTTAATTATGCTGTGGTATAATTTCTCACCCAATGAAAGGCCATGTTCAGTTTGTAAACACTTTAGAATGAAAGGAGACCAGCTAATGGATCTGCAGTCCTAAACTGGTAAAAACCGTAGACTTACAAATTCTCTGTACTTTATTCAGATGAGGATAATTTATTAACTCTGTAGTGAGATGGTAAAACTGAAAATATGCAGGCTGAGAAGAGTTTAAATTTGAAAATGGAAGAGTTTTCAAAAACACCAAAACACCAAAATATGAGAGCATGCAAAACCACTTGTTCAAAGGACGGATTAAAAGTTTTGACCATCAGAAGTTGATATGCTCTAAAAGTCTCAAGCAGTATCAGATCTCATGACCCACAATGCAGATCATAGGCACACCTGGCCATTTCTAAACAGTAGTTTTCCCAGAAGAAAAGAAAATACTGTGTCTTGATAAAGATTGATTGCATTGACTGTCCTACCTGCATGTCCAGTCCAAGTCACTGTTATTTAATTATCATTGTATTAAATCTGGGTGCAAGCTAGAATCCAGCTGTTTTCCTAAACTCACTTGAGAGACATGAGATGTGAAGGGCTCCCAAATATCTATGTCCTTCAGCATTACCCCTCAGAAGCAGAAACCACTCATTACAATTAGGTAAAGACTTAGACTTCCACTCAAGTCAGAATTTAGGTGGGAAACCAAAGTATCAGCCCTTCACAGTGCCAAGGCAGCCCTGATCAAGTGATTTGTGAAGCTAATGTGTCATCATGCCTGCCCGTGGCCACGGTCTGATCTGCAGGAATTCAACATGCCCCAAACAGCCTTTTCTCTTGAGAAACAAAATACTGTCTGGTGGTGGGAGCAGCTGGTCTCCCAGTCCTGCCTTTTTGCAGAGGTTTCTGGCTCCTACGAGGCTTGGAACCATATCTGGTTTTCCATTCTCCTGCCTCAGTCACTGCTTATTATTGTAAGACCACTCAAGTTATTTATTCAGAAATGAGCATGTTTCTCCTGCACAAGGAGAAAATCCCTATTGGCCTTTGCCCATCATCAGCTATTTGCTTAGTAAAATCAGATAGGTGACTGGTAAAGAAGTGAAATAAAGCTGAACTTCATTCCAATATTGCTACAGAGAGACACTCTGCACACACTATTCTGTGAAAAATGACTACATTTCATCCTATCCAGTGGACAGCAGTCACATAATCACAAACTATGTGCAGAAAATGACTTTTCCCCATGCTACAGAATATACTGCATTGAAAGAAAACTTACGTTCCAAAGTGACTCAGGAAAGCTGCAATGTACTCCCTTCTCTTATGGTATCCCTGAATAACATACTGTACCTTAAAAAAGAAAGAAGAAAACAAATCCAGAGCTATAAAAAACCCAAAGAAGCCAAAGTCCAGTTTGGCATATAGTTCTTGTTAAGGAAGATCTGTGTTTGACGTGGTAGTAGTTCTGAATCCTACATTTAGCTTGCATGACTTCCCTAAAGAGTCTTAAAATGCCTTTAAAAAAAGCCAGTGGATCTTGCACATAGAACATCTTGTAAAGAAATCTCTTCACTCACTTCTGAGTGTTTTTCACAATAGACTAAAGCACTGTTTAACTGCACAAGATAAAGAGTGAAGGAAAGAAATGCTTAGCTTTGCCCTACTGAAGTATGAGTAGAAAGCTGCAAAAGGCAAATCAGTTACCTTAATGGACAGCAAGTCAAGTGTCAAAATAACATTCTGGTTATAAAAGAAAAGAAAAAAAAAGTATCTTTCACAACTGATCTTAGGTGCTTTCTGAAGACTGCACCTCCAACAAAATCTTCTGAATGCTAAGTTCTCTCACTGGTTTCATGCTGACTCAGGGAGCCACCTACTCAACTACAAGCATCAGTTTCTGAAGCATTCTGAGTTCTGAAAAACATCCATCCTGGCACAGAGAAAATTCAACAAGGCTAAATTTGGAAGACTTCGGGCAAAATTCTCCTTGCACCACGTATGTTTTCTTATTGATTCGAATGGCATTCCTCAAGAGAACACTGTGAACAGGGTTTGACCTGTAGCAGAAACAATGCATGTGTTGTAAGGCTGCAAGAGCATCTGCTTTACAACTGGTGACTTGAAGTACTTATGGTGTGGTTCCATATGTGACACCCTATGTAAATTCCTTTGCTTTCCAGAAGGAAAACTGGCATTTTAGAAAACTTTTTTCCTCCACTGAAAGGAACAGGAAGAGTATTTTCTTAGCTATGGCAACAGTAGAATTCCTTGGCTGGCAAAATGCTTCCCTAAAATTACTGAAAAAGCCTTGATACAATCATTGCTGAGAGGTATCTTGTATACCTTAAAGTTAAATTCTATTAACACATTGAAACATATCCATTTTATAAAAATCTATGATTATTTTGGAGGCTTTGTGTAGGATCTGAAATGTTATTTTAGGAAAAAGCAAACTTATCACGTTTTCCTTAGTGACTTTGTTTAAGAAGGGATAAAAACAGTCTTGTATACTTGCAGATTTTAAAAACAGAAAGCAATTTTAACAGAAAACCACAACAAAACCAACTCTAAGGATAGATTCCAATATAATTATGGAAATACTTTTTGAAAACCTTTTCCTAAAATTGTTTTCTTAATTTAGACAATTAAAGATAAAAACAATATACAAATGGGAAGTCTGTAGTAAGTTAATTTCTAGATGTTGACCCCTAAGCTTTCTTTTGAAAAGTACACTTAAATAACGGAGAAACTTTCAAAATACAGGAACACAACCTTTTCAGCAACCCTAAGTTGCTACTACTGTAGAAATATCCAAATAGATTGCTGATACTGTTCATTAGGTGAAACATCTGAGAAAAAAAAAATCTCTGAAAGTATTCAACACCTACTATGGTATGAGAACTACCAACTGGAAGAAAAATATGCAAACTACACATTTGTATTTACTAAAAAAATAGTACGCTACAATGCAGTGTTGTACAATACAACAACATTTTATCCTAAATTGTAACAATAAAAAGACCACACTCCAGGATCTGATGCCAAACTTAATTGTTTGCCTAGAAGAGTCATTACATTCAATGCCCCGCTTAGGTGCTCAACTTTTGTCAAAAAGATATTCCCTGTGTAGTTCAGTTTAAGTGTGCCTTGCCTGGACTACCTGGCAAGAGAATAACGACAGCTATGGAAATGCAGTACAGCACACAAGGAAAAGGAAAACAGAGTCGTCTTTATTAACTTACCTTGTTTGTTAGCAGCTGGCATACTTGGGGTACATAGTCGATAAGACAACCTCCACCAGGAAAGGCTGGGATGTGAAGGGCAGATGATCCTCCAAGTGCACTAGAAATAGAAGTTAATTTAATAGGACATTATACATACAGTCCCTGGGATTTGAAAAATATTTCTACACAGTACTCTTTCCCTAGGCTTAAAGTGAGTGGGCCATGAGGAAGTCTAGTTTATGCTGTGGTGATAATAGTACGTATTGAGTGATACCATCTACAAAACCAGGTTATACTATGGCCTACTGTAAATAAATCACTCAAAACAAGAGTATCACTAATGCTAATCATTCTCTTAGGAAACAGCTTTTTCATAGTGAACAGTTTTGCTTCTTAGGCCTCATCAGTAAGATGTGGAGTATGATAGCTTAGGTATCTTGTTAGTGTGGGAGAAAAGGACTCAAAGTCTTCAATTATTCCAAAAGTCAACTTCAGTCAAAACAGCTAAGCAAAATCAAAATAATTTTGATTGCGGAGTAATAGATAGCCAGATGCAAACATTCTGCCATCATCTACTCCAGTTTTAGACCCCCCAATACAACACAGGTAATAACCTACTAGATTAAGGGGGCAGTGTGTAGAAAAATGATTAGGTACATGATGATGTAAGGGGGAGATGCTGGAAGAAATTGATTTGCTCAGTCTTCAGAGAACATGAAGGAGGTGGGACTGTTGAAGAGGAGAGTTGAAGGCATATTGTTACTGAAGGCATATTGATGCCTTTAATTATCTAATGGAAGATTATAGGGACAATGGAGCCAGAGGCATCTCTGAAGTAGTGCTCAGTGGTGCTCAAAGCTCAGCTGAACAACTGTCACGAGCACACAGATCTAAGCTGGCCCTGCTCTCAGAGTGGGTTGGCCAGATAACCTCCAGATGCTTTCTCCAGTCTACATTGTTTCGTGATTATATTCCCTGACTCCGTGATTTTTGTTCATCCCCTGAAAGAAACACTAATGAAAGCAAGGATATTAACACTGTCCATGCACAGACTGGAAATCTGAGTGGTAGGAAGTCACAGAAATAAGATAACCTCAAAAAGGTATTTAAGTACTTTAATAATTTGTTTTTATCACAGGATGGAAGACTAAAGCACACCTGCTATTACCAAGAAGAATGACTTCTTTGGTGTAGAAAGATCTAACACTTATTTAAATCAGGCTATATAAGGCAAGATCGAGGTAAAGTCCATACTACTTTCTTTCAGCAGTAGTGACCTAAATCTTATAGTCCCTCGCCAATCAAAAGGGATACGAATTTGCATTACACACTGTGGATTACATCATTCACTAACCACCCAGAATCTCAATGGGCACCATTAAAAACTTCAAAAGCTGTTACTTTGTGGCCTTCTGTTTACAAGCTGTTTCCATGACAAATTAAACTGTCACGAAATAAAGTTCTCTGTAAAATAATGCTCATATTCTCCAACTGGACCTGTCCTTTTATTTTCCTCAATACTTGATAAGAAATCACTTTGCTAGGTGTAAAGGTCTCCAGTCCTACATCCCTTAGAAGAAACAGAGCCTACATAAATCAAAAAAACCTCAAAGTCATAATGAGGTATATGGAAATCTGCTACTCAGGCAAAACAGTCTGGGTTTAGCAGACTGTTCACCACATGGAACAGTTCTGCAGGTCTGGATTTTGCATATGCAATGATGAAAAAAACGCTTTGAGTACACCACAGCTACATAAAAAAAACCAAACAAACTTTTGCAGCACAAGTAAGACTCGAACAGGATTTTTTTTTTAAAAACTGAATTCAGTTTTCTTGCTTCTATCCCCTTACTAAAATTACTCGCACAGGAATAAAATTTTGGAACTTGTGCATGTTTAACAACAGTGGACTATGACTACTAGAAATCTGGAACATTTCTGCTTTTAGGAAATTTAAAGTATATGAGGTCCATCAGTCTCTACTATTGGAGAATCTTTTCCTACTCGTCCCTCCAGGCATTTAAAAGTGGGCTGTGAACTTTACTTTGACCCCGGCTTACAGTCTAATAAACTCCTTAAATGCTTACACAAATAGAGTCGAGTCTCCTATACCATGGTACCACGGGTCTTGCCCACTACCCATGAAGCCTTCCATCCATGTTGATTGGCAGCTCATTAATATGCAAATTTGCCCTGCACCCTCACATCACACCCCTGGTGCTCCAGCGCCGCTTCAGCACTGCTTTGCTGTGTATTGGTGTTTGTGTTGGTGTTTCCCAGTGCCCACGGCAACCCCACACCAGGAAAAACCCCTTTTCCACTCAGATGGGGACAATGGTGCGGGGGAGCTGCCCACACTGCTGTCCTGGCGTCTCTCTGTGTGGGTAGACCTGGTCTCTCCATACTTGGGGTAGACGAGTACATCTCGGAGAGTCATTCAAGGAAGTCTCAGATGCCATGTCTGACCTGAGAATGTGTAAATCTTTCATAACTGCCCAAAGCCTCCTCTCTTGGAGTGGGGCAGGCGCCCAGCTGTGCTGGGAGCAGAGCTGCTGCCGCCGTGGCTGTGCCAGGAGCGGAGCTGCCACCATGCCTGCCCCGCTGGGAGTGGAGCTGCCACTGTGTCATGACTGCCTAATTTCAATATCCATGCATGTCAGGTTGCACAGATGCAGTCATGAAACGGGTCTCCTTAATCGCTGAAAAATCACACCACTAAGATGTGAAGCCGCAATATGGGGGGTGCAAAGTGGAAGAGGGTTGACTGTATATCCGTAAAAGTCTCTAACCTCATACACAGAGCAACTGCCACTGTCCATTTTACATTCGGCCTTGCCTCATTTGACACCAAGTCCAAGTGCCCTGTCAGCATCAATATACCACTGGAGATGCTCAGATGACTACAACAGGAATGATAGGCTTCTCTCTCAGTTACAATAGCAGGCATGAAATGAAGAGCAATCTTTAACAGATTACACATGCAAAACAGCTTCCACTCCTATATCATCAACTTCCAGTACATCTACCAGACTAAATTACTATGATTTGTGAGTAAGGGCTTCCCATTTTACCTGTATCCATCTTTTGAAAGATCCAACCCATAAAACTTGTGGACATAAACGGAAATTCAGTCCTTCTCAAATGAAAACCAGACTGCTGCAAGGTGTGGTTTCTGTGAAAGAGGTCCCTCTACAGAAAGAAGACTGTAATTTCTAGTATAATTATCCTCTGAGAACAGAAGAAAGCTGTACAATACAGTATATCCTCGCTGCATTGTGACCCCCTCCACTGCAACCTCACTGATTTGCGAGGAATTTTCCTCGCAATTCTGCTTCAGCGATTTGCAATGTTCCAAATTGCCAATGCATGTGCAGTGCCTCTGCTCAGCAGAGGGGTGGCGCCGGTGCTCCCTATGGGGCAGGACTGGCCCGGTCCCACAGGGAGAGCCAGAAGTCCCCTATTACTCTAAGCCCAGACGGGGACTGACTCCCACCCTGGGCATGTGTTACTGTTTCCATGGCTACCGGCGGGGAAGGGAAGTGCCCCAGGAAAGTAGGGTGGGGGTGGCTGCAGCAGCAGTGGGGCAAGTGCTGTGTGCTGGGATGGGGCAGTGGTGGGACATGTATACCCCGTGGCTGCCGCTGCTGCCTGCCTGCGCGGGGCCACGTTGACAACCTGGCAGGCTGGGACAGGCACCGGGGATGGGGGAAGGGGAGCAGTGGCACGGGGTTTGGGCTGTCAGTGGGGCAGTGCGAGCACGTGCAGTTGCAGCAGCCAGGTGGTGGCTGCAGAAGGGGCTGGGATGGTGCAGCAATGGGATATTCCCCCCTGCGGCCGCATTGCACTGACAGCCCCAGTGGGCCAGGATGATGTGGAGACGGTCCCCAGGGATGGGTGGTAAGGAGCAGTGGTGCAGGGTTTGGGCTGCCGGCGGGGCAGTGTGAGCACACACGGTTGCAGCAGCCCGGCCCTGGCTGCAGATGCCAAAGCAGCAGCATGGCCAGAGAGAAGTCCAGGGATTCTCAGGGTGGTCTCCCGAGGCAGAGCGGGCTCAGAAATGCTTTCCTTTCCTCCCCTGTGCTGCGAGAGCCTGTGGGGAGGAGCTGAAAAGGCTCCCTAGTGCTCCTGATTGGCTGGTGGTGGAGTGACGGGCTTGGCCTGCATGCATATTAATGACCTGCGCGTGTTTGCGAATTTGACGTTTTGCGAGAGCCCTGGCATGACCCGTTCCTCGCAAATAGGGAGGTATAACTGTGTGTAATTTATATTCTGTAGAAATAATTACAGGTAGGGAAAAATAGGACTGGATTGGCATATTTGTTCCTTCTACTGGGTCAGAGAATCTGCTTGTTAAATATTTTAATAAAATACTACATTTGCACAGGACCTTGCCTCTGAGCATCTCAAAACTTTCTATAAACATTTAGCAATTAAAGTTCACCTGCCTTATTAAACTGATATTTACCTTTCATTTTTAAACACGTAAGGAAGCGATTGCTCAGAGTTTGACTTTACTGTGCTACACTACAATGTCTCTGTCTTGCCAAAGGAACATATTTTTTCCAGTCACTGTATCTCCCAACATCTCCCAATCATGAGACCAGGCAAGAGGCTGTAGTAATTCCTTTGTCTTCTAATAAACCTGCAGCTGAACTTACACAATATCAAAGAAAGACCTGTAAAAGGTGCAAAGTAATGGAGACAGTTAGGCAAGGGACTTTCAGCACGAAGCTCAGGATCTAATACCACCGTTTGAGGAGTCTCACAGTCAATTAAAAGAGCAAAACGAAATGCTATAAGAAGTCTCTTATAGTCAAGGACATTCCATTTGTCAAGAAATGTCACCAGCACAAGCTAAAGATTGCTGCACATCAGATCTACTTTCCAGACTGTTGCGCCTCTTGGAGCAGATCTTATACACCTCTGTTTGCAATTAAGCTTTCCTTCTTGGTATCACTGTTAAACAACCCTTACAAAAAATTTTAATTCTTTCAACTCACATTCATTCTGTCAAGACAACAAAAAAGCTAAACAAAACCCATCAAGAGATATGATGAAGTTATTTTGTTTTTAAATACGGACAATTAATATTGCTCCCCTACAGTCAGGGTAAGGCTAGTTTCAGTACAACCAATTGAATTGTGTTTGATTTTCACACAATGTTTTTTTCCAGTAACCTGCTATTTTTTAAAGGCTAAGGTTCTAACAGTCTGATAGTGGCTTTCTATAACTATCACAATTCACAACACAACAGTCTTTAGTGGATGTTATTTCATTAGAACTAGTACCAGATGAACAGAAACACTTGGTAGATCTACATGTTTACGAGAAGGTTGTAGAAACAAGCTGGAACACAGAGACAAAGATCTATTGGCCTCAGCATTTTATTCAATTGCTACAAACCTAGGCAGCTCTGCAAACTAACTTCATACACCGAGTTTTAAGATAGAGACTTCTTTGCAGAAAGTTTCTGTCACAGTGTGGTTCTGATCCATGATCTGTGAATTGAACTGGATTTTATGAGGAACTCACCACTGAATTCAACAAGTGCAGCAGTCAGCCTGCATTAATACAAGTTTTGTACTGTGACACGCCGAAATAGAACTGCAGAGAGCATTGCTGGAGTATGTTTACATTTCTGCTGTTGACTGGTGCATTCCAAGTGTCTTGCTCTGTCTGTTTCTCAGGGGATCTATTTATACAGGCCCACATACAAAAATGCCAAATTCTTTTCCATTCCTTGATAGTTTGTAATTGCATTAAAATGTCTTCTCAAGAAATGATCCGATACAGAAATGCTCTTAAAAGAAGGTACCTTACCCAATAGTATTTTTTTTCACCAAGGAAGGTTCAAAACATGAGTATTTGGGATCCAGCACTGTACTTATTCCTGAATACAGTGTGAAAATAACATTAAAGAGCTATACACCAAAAGAAAGTGCTACATAATATTAAATGCACTCAATACTTCTAATCCAATATATTCTTTCTTCAAAACAAACATAAAATAGGGAAATGACAATTTGAATGATCATGAATGATACAGCCAAAGATTTGTCTAGCTTTGAACATGTAAACAAATAAGAAGCTTGCCTCTGCAAGGAAAGACCTTTTATACCTAAAGTATAAAGTCGAAAGTAACAAAAAGCTTTTCTCCCAGTGTGGCCAGTGTTAAAACATGTTCAAATTCACGTACTAGTAATGGAAAGTAGACTTTAGACTTTACAGACTATAGACCTTTTCTTACCAAGATACACCCTTTTAAACTCTCTGTAATACCTGCTGTATTCTAAAACTGAAGCATGCTGCAGACCTACCTCATCATTTAAAGAGTTTATTACTCACGAGGCTACATGCAAGAGTAGCCTCAAGCATGTAGAAATTCTCTTCCTTTTGCTCTTTTTTCCTATTTTGAAAGGCACGTTAAGGGCTTTGATCTCCTTCCCTGTTTTCTTTCTCCTTTGTTGCTGAAGCAAATAGTTGACTTTTTTTTCTTTTGCAGTTTCATCACTTTGATACATTACACCACTTGGCACAGGAGACACAAGGAACCACATCAAATAAAAGCACGTGACCACAAAAGCTGCCTTACCAACCATGATCCCAGATTTGCTGTCAGTTTACCATTTTTCAGACTTACTCGACTGTAACCAAATCCTTCCTATCACACAAACAACATGGTGAAAAATCCACTTTAGTACAGTGGTAAGTGTCCCCACCTGGCGTGTGGGAGACCTGGGTTCAATTCCCACCAGGGAGACAGTGTTAAGAGTTGGACTCGATGATCCTTGTGGGTCCCTTCCAACTCAGAATATTCTGTGATTCTGTGCTTGGCAAAAGTCTTGGGATACTGCTTCGATCAGCAATACACAACTTAACAGTAAAATAACAGAACGTTACTCTTGTATTGAAAAATAGGACAGTCTATGTCACAGTATTTTCTTTCCTTTGTTGTAATACTCCATTCAAAGCAAACATAATTAACATATTGCTTGTCCAGTTGAGTCTATCATAAAGGAAAGTGTGTTCAAAAGAAGTTTTCATTCACTTTTTAAAGAAACAATTTTTACTTAGAATTACTTATACTTTGACACCAGTAAAAAAGAAATGTATGTTTTCAGCTAACAGATAAAATTTGAGTACTTACGTTGTTGAATGTGCAGAAAAAAAAGTACCACCACAGACCTAGAGGGAAAACTATGTCAAATCTACTTATTTGGAAAAAGAATCCCGGTCAAACTCAGACTAAGCATCTGGCCATTAGAGCTGAAAGGATAATACCATCTTCTCTTCCTTGACCTACTAGAGGTTTAGAGTAAATACCTCTGAGCTCCTCCCGACTAGTGACTGGAAAAATATGAAATAATCACTTTAAAGAGGAAATACTAAACCCAGAATGTATTTTAGTTTCATAGAATGGGCAGAAAACTGCAAGTCAGATTTACAGAGCTCTAGTGCAGCTCTTTTGCTGATTTTGTATGTTCTAGCAAGATATTGCAACCAGTCTGCTTTTCTGCTTGCCCAGATGCTTATACTGAAGTACACTTTAGTTTAACAACATTTATGGAATAGTATAAAAGTTGGGGGATGAAGTAATCTGTAAGTGCTAATACAGTGAATCCCTGCTGCACTGCGACCTCTCCTTTACGACCCCATGGATTTGCAATATAAATTTCCCGCAGTCCGGTTTCAGGCATTTGCGAGGTTCCCTGGCTGAGGCATGTGCAGTGCTTCTGCTTTGCTGAGGGGCGGTGCCGGCTCTCCCTCTGGGGTAGGACTGGGCCGGTCCCGCAGGGACAGCGCGTGGTTTCTGTGGCTCAAAGGGGGCTGTGGGACGGGGACGGCCACTGTAGAAGACAGAGCAAGGCCCTTTGTGGCGTGAGGTGCCAGGTGGGGATGAGTCCTCCGCTTGCCTATGCTTAATTAATGCAGGTCCCTGAGTGTCGCTCACCTGCCGTGTGTGCGGAGCGCCTGCAAGCTGTGACTGTGTGCGTGCGTCTGTGTTATTGTTTCCCTGACTACAGGGGGGGAAGGGAACTGCCCCAGGAAAGTGGGGCTGGCCACGGCACATCAGCAAGACATGCTCACTCCGCTGCCATGGCCGGGACATGGGGCCAGGATGAGCACAAGGGCCGGGGAGGGGGCAGGGGGGAGCAGCGGCGTGGGGTTTGGGAGGCTGGCGGCAGCTACGGAAGCGACAACATGGCTGAAGAGAACTCTAGGGATTCTTGGGGGGGGGTCGCCCGAGGCAGACAGGGTGCAGAAACACTTCCCTTTCCTCCCCAGTGCTGCAGAGCGCTCCCCAGCGCTCCTGATCGGCTGGGGGTGGAGCGATGGGCATCGCCTGCATGCATACTAATGACCAGCACGTATTTGTGAGTTTGACATTTTGCAAGACCTTTGATATGACCCGTTTCTCGCAAATGAGGGGGTATAACTGTAAATACTTTGTTTGGGTTATTCCAACTTCTGTATTCTGCAGTAGGTAAAACTGTAAGAAAGAAGAAGCTGTCCATAATGTATTACCCAATTTAGAGAAAGTGGTTATACCAAGGAAATATTTACATTTACTATACAGATTCTAGGTATTAGTAGACTTTATGAGACATACACACAAAACCATAGCTACAGTGATTCAATAATGTGTGGGTATAGGAGCTCTGTCCCCAAGATTCTACTCCTCCTTGATGGAAAAAAATCGAGAAGCATGAGATTAATAGATTGTTAACCCTATAATTAAATCAGAATACATTTCTTTTCGTCCCTTGCTGACAGTACTCAGAGCTGGAGGGAGAGAGAACAGATACTGTATAAAGTTTTTCTTACTGCCACTTGATAGCATAAAAGACTGAAAATGTTATTAGTACGTACTTCCTCTGTATTGAATAAATCAGGACTGAAGGGATTTTTCCCTTGCTTCATGAGTCTTTATATGTGGAAAGGCTCTGCATAAAAGGGTCTGACAGATTTCTTCTGTCACATTGAGTGAGTGAAAGCCTCGGCTGCCAGTGCTGGAAAAGGGAATTCTCCATTGTCCTCAGACCTCGCATTCTCTGAAGAAACAAAACCACAAGAGGGTAACATTTATTCTCCGTCTGATCGGACACTTGATGCTACACAGCGGTACCACACAGTGTATGAGCACTCTGCCTAACACAGTCATCAAGTTGCTTTCTTCTCTGGGCGAGGGGATCCAGTTGTATAAACTGATCTGTATCTTACAGCAGACAGCCTGGGCAGGCAGGCAGGCAGTCCAGCACAACTGATTGCACTCTGGGACCTCCATCATAATTCAAGATACAAATTTGAGGGAAAGTCCAAGCTAGTGCAAACATGAAATTTTAAGTGTCAACCTGAGACAGACTTGAATGTATACAGTAGCTTAAAATATATGCTAATATAACTGGTATCAACAATAGCACTATAAAATGCTACAAAAATTTTGGTATGTATTCATTCTGATGACATAAAACCAAAGTCAAAAGTATGAAAGCAATATATTTCGAATTGATTCGAAGTATTTATATAGAATTAGTTTTTATAATATATTAAAGAGGTTAAAAAAAAAAGAATATGAAAAGTTCCACAGACTATAAAAGGAGTGTGATTCCCTCTTATAAAGCTTAAAAATTCTGGCAAACACTGCTTTTGTGTTGCAAATTATCAAATTAATCACCCCCTTAGTGCTTCTGAAATAAAATCCAATAGCAAGGTATATAGTTGGCCCTCGAATACCACAGTACTGCGGGTCTTGGGGCTCCCCTGCAAAGCCCTCTGTCCACGTAGAATGGCACCTCATTAATACGCAAATTTGCCCCACACCCTCACACAGCCCCCTGGCACTCTGGCGCTGTTTCAGCACTACCCTGCTGTGTGTCGGTGTTTGTGTCAGTGCTTCCTGGCACCCATGGCCACCTCACGCCAGGAAAACCCCCTATTCTGCTTGGCTGGGTACACTGGTGTGGGGAGCCACCTACGCCGCTGTCCTGGTGGGTAGACCTGGTCTCTCCATACTCGGAGTAGACGTCTACCCTGAGAAAGTCTCAGACACCACGTCTAACCTGAGAGTGTGTAAATCTTCCATAACTGCACAAAGCCTTCTTGCTCGGACCATGGCAGGTGCAGCACCGGGAGGCCCTGGTGCGGCCAGCTCCCTCTGAGTGAAGTGGGACAGGCGCAACATGGGAAGGGCAGTGCGGCCGTGGTCTGTGTGGCTCGGCGTGGGGGTTGATTTGAATACTCATGACTGTCTAATTGAAGAATTCATGGCTGTCAGTTTGTGCAGGCGCAGTCACGAAACGGGTCTCCTTAATTGCTGAAAAATCACACTGTGTAGAGGTGAATCCACTATTTGGGAGGTACGAAGTAGAGAGGGCTTACTGTATGCAAATGTACTATACTCAGTCAATTTAAGAAAAGACTGGATGATGTACTTAGTGGCATGATCTAGACAATAGGATGGTGTGTTGGTAACAGGATGGCAATAGGTCAGGGAACAGGTGATAGATTGGACTCAATGATCTCTGGTCTTTTCCAACCTTACTAATTCTGTGATTCTGTGAAATAATCCATAATACATGACAGAAGAACTGAATTTAGAGAGACACTTCTTATGATATTAAAAAAATATCTTTGGTGTGTCTCCCCACTTCCCCCCAGCAAAGGTACTAATTACTAATATTAATTCTAATTACTAACAATATTTAAAGGAAACAGATATAAGAAGACCCGAATCAGTTGCTAGACGTCTTACAGTTTAAACAGGAGGGCATGGTTCCTGTCTTAAAGAATTTTCCCAGTCAAGTATTACACTGCATTGAGAGGAATTGAATGAAAAGGTAGGAAGATAATGTATTACAGCAAAAAGAATTAAATATTAAACACTTATAATGAAGAAATACGTATTTCCAAGGCAAAAGTGTGTTTCTTAAAGGAATCTTGGCAGCAAATTAAAGAGAAACCTGAGAGAGAAGTGAGTCAAATAAGACTTTGACAGTGCAATAAGGAAGTAACAGTGAATAAGCTCCTCCAACAACCAGGAAAAGTTGTGGGAAAGAAACCCAGACAGAGCATCAGCAAACATCACTGAACAGAAAAAGCAGATAAGATAAGCAGCATGGCCAGATAAGTAAATAAAGAGAGCACTGTGCAGCCCTGTTTTGCTTTTATTTCCACAGAATTAAAAAACCTTGTAAGTGAAGATTAAAAAAATTAATTAATCAAGAGAAAGACCATGTGGTCTTACCTACTTCAACTTTCTTCTGTACAGATCTCAGAAAGAAAGCAAAAGTGAAGAAGGCTGGAAAATTGTCACAACTAAGGAAAAACAAGCATTTGGCTGAAGAAAAACTGAATTGTGAAGTTCTTCCATCTTGCAGTGATTTGAGATGCCAATGCAAAATGAGGAATTTATTTAAAATTAAGCATTAACCCCATTTCTCCTTCGCACGGACTGTGGAGGGAGAAAGCTGAGTCAGTCTGACATTTACTTCTCAAATCCCTATTCTTCAGAAAGGCACTTTCAATGGCATTACCTGTTTTGCAAATATATTTGATCGCCTTAACTGTGAATATACTGAGGGTCCTCAAATTTGCAACTAAAAGAATACCGAGCATTGGCTCTTCTTCTTCAAGGGAAAAATGTAATGATTCGAAGAGCTGTCTCAAATGGACTAAAAATGGCTTACCAGGAAGACAGGAGCTAGAAGTACAAACTTCTGCGTAAAAAAACGAAAAGAAGACTGCAGTGCTTGTACACTGTGAGCAGTATTCTCTTCTGAAACAGTAGCACAAAATAAATTAATGAAAGAATACAGGATTTATTATTGTGAGGATCACTGGAAATTCCTCTCTCTGGATGATACCTTACACAGCGCTTGACAGCACTTAAGATACTGATCTACCCTTCTATAATCCACTCTTTGTGTAATGAAAATCTCCCAAACGATTCCACTGAAAAGAGTACTTTTCATAAATCCATGTAAGTCTTCCCTTATCCATCAATAAAGCAGATAACATAAATTAATAACTGCTCTAAAACAGTATCAGTTATGTTTACAAACGTAGGCCCTATACACATGTAATTTCTTATCACTCCTTCAGCATGCATTCAGTAACATCCAGCTTACTATATTAGGACTGTTCATGTGGCAGGTAATTTTCCAGTCCTTGTACTAAACCCAGCTAACCAGCACTGTCTTTATCACGAAGCAGGAAAATGAGAGTCTCAAAAACCCGTATGACTCTATCACCTTCCTTGCCTACTGTTCTTGAGTTTTTCTGAAGAACAACAGTCATTTCCTATAACTTGCAGCCTTTTATGTTTTGTGATTACACTTGCTTGTATTGTTCCTTATTTATGTTCCCTAATCTACTTGTCAAATTACAGTAATTATCTCTTATTGTTAATCTTTTCCTGATACTGCTTAATGCCTAACACTTCCAGTGACATGGTCATTTTGTAAGCATGCTATTTTTTGCCTCTGTGCTAAAATAGTGCTGTGTTATAAACTTCTCCAACATAATAAATTTTTTTTTCTCCTTCGGCCAGACAGTAATCCTCATTTGGGAATCTCATCTATTTGGAGAAACATTTTGTGTGAAACATCCTGTCCCCTGCATCATCAGCGTCACATTGAATTAGCTTACACGAAGTAACAAGAAATACTTACTGAAAGGGTAAGAAAACTTGCAGATAAATTTCAGAAATGAAATGAGAGCAACAGGCTGGAAAACTGGATATGAAGTTGAGCATTTGGGTCATTGATAAGAATGCCCGAGGGAGACAGAAAGTTTAGAGGAGGAAAATGTTTTTCTTTCATACATCTGGCTTCTGACACTGATTTCCATGTGCATGCAGCATGATTAAGGGGCATTCTTGCTCAGATCTTGCAATTGGCTTTATCTTATGTTCACAAATGATGTGGAATGCTACAAGTCTGGTCTGGTGCTCTTGCTAAATGCTCCAAGAGGTCGAATAAGCTCAGGTTTTATGTAAGCCAAACACACATGTGGACGCAAGGCAAGAGAACATCAGATTTTCATGTAAACACAGCCACTGTGGCTTGACAAGCTAATACGGACCATGTTAAACCCTTACTCATTTAACAAGGTGATATCAATCTGCTGGGATGGTTTTTACAGCCCCTTTCAGAGTCTTTACCACAGGAATTTGTTTAAGTCTGTTTCGTTCCTATGAACACAAAGAATTCAAAATTCATCCTAATACAATCTCTTCAAAACAGAGGGATGCAGAGCTATGAATCACATCACAGAAAGGCAGTCTTTGGGAGGTGGAAAGACAGGGAAAAAGTCTTGGAATGCTGGCACTTTGAAACTCTGGCTTTACATTAGAAGTAACAAAAGTTCATTCTGTAAGAAGGCAGACACACGTCTACTTTTAAAACAAAAAAGGCAGAAAATAAACCCACATGTCTTCATTGTGCTTCAAGTGAAGTAGGGACCCCATGTACACATAAGAAACTGGAAATCTCCTAATTTCTAACAGTGCTTAGTTGGTCAAAAGGTAAAAACAGGTATTCTCAGGATTTTGTTTACACTGATGCCTGGACTTTGTTCATTACAGCACATGCTGCAAAGCAAAGACTGGAATAAAAAATTCTTTTCACAAAGATTCAGCTCTTCCTTAGAGATAATGAACATGCATAGTGCACATACAGACATCAGTCAGGCCATGAGTCAAACACACACTTGCATCCCCTAAACCTTCTTTAAGGCTTTCACTCTTTCCCTTTGAACTGCTAATACCTACATGGGCACTGAAAGACAAAAATTACAACTTTGCATTAGTATATCTTATTACGTTTTAAGGATTTGATTAATATTACTTAAGGGGTTTGGTGGTAAGATAATGCGATGGTCTAAATGGTATCTGAAAGCCGATGTATTCACAAATATTGGATGCTTTGATAAACCAGCCTCTTTATTTGAAGAATGACATTTTCAGAACAACTGTCAGCTTTTAAATCATTTGTATTTTGTGTTTTAGTAAGAATGAGATATTAGAACTCTGTATCTAGAATAACTTAGTCTTTTCTTTTTTGAAAATATATTAAGGCTTTTGAGTCATATAGATATATAAAAAAGATCAGAAGACAACATAAAAATAAAAGCATTGAAGCAGTACTACATGTCTTGTTAAAATATCTTTTATCCTAAAAATGCAAAGTGTTTTAAGAACACATAATACAATTTGTGTATAGCGCTTCTACAGATTTCTTCAAATACATTAATATACAATCTCTGGTACAATTTATGCCAGGGAATGAATATTATTGTACATTAATAAAAGCAAAGTAGAACTCACAAGTACTCCAGAAGCTGAGTATGACCAGAATTTCTCGAGCAGGTCCTCACCACCTTTCAAGATGAAGTTTACTGTTGAGTCATTTCAGTTTATGCAAAATTCTGCTTGTATCACAGATGGAATAACATCACAGTGTCAACAAAATCCCTTGGATACTAACTACCCAGACACACTAATTATTTTCTCATTTTACAAAATTTAAAGAAGATCTTGAGCATTGTCTACACTATCTGTTTGTAACCACAGAAGCACATGATTTCAGACCAAGACAACTTTGCAAGTTTTCTTTATTGTGAAGGTTTGTCACTGACAAAAGCTATTTTTGAATTGACTGAAGAATGTAAAAAATGAAACCTTCCACATTATTTAAATCTATAAATATTATTTTAGAATTCTTGTTTGCCTGCTAACCCCAGGGCAGGAAGAGCTGATTTGGGGCTTCTACATACTTAGGTTATTATTTTGTTGTGAAGATAGAAGTTCTCAGAAATCATATGCTCTTTGCTTTCTCTTCTATTTCCTGTCTTCAACATACAGGCCATCATTGGATGCTTTAAAGTGAATTATAATGAATGTGTTAGCTTATGAAGATTTTAGGTCTGCTGAAGTTGGAGTAAAAAAGAAAATAACAAACTGACCCTATAAGAACTAAAAAATACAGTTCTGAATTTAAGTCTAAACTTTTATGTATAAAGTCTCTGTTCATTGGGCTTCCTTCTTCCAAATGACTAAAGGTCTTGCCTTTAACAACTACTACTATAGTTAGTGCTTCCTTGGCTACTGGTCAATTTTAATTTCTCTAAAAATTGCAGGGGTTACATTGACAGCAGAGTAATCTTACTCATCTTCCTCTTCCAGATTTTCTACCTTTCACTAAGAGCTCAGGGTACTCCAGGGTACTATACAGGCCCAATTTCACTTCATATAAAGAATCAGACAAATTGAGCTTAAAATAATCAGCTGGTTTCTGATGCAAATGAGGGAGAGGTATGTTTGATGCCCTTTTACTTATCCACCTTGCTTTAAATTCTTATCCACCTTGTTAAAAAAGAATGTGGGGGCCAAAGAATCACAAAGTTTTCATTCACACATCTGTAGTAATTTGATCGTCTTCTGCACAGGTGCTGTACCAACACAATGTTACCAATGTTAATGCCATACCAAATCACGGACGTGACCTAATAACGGTTATGAATGACCTCTTTATGAGTTTTATGTTTGTAACATCAGTTACAATATTTCACTGATGTCATCTCTGTATTTCATTTATTCCTGAATACCTGTCAGTCCATGTTTATCTATCTGTATTTGTGTGACTCAGAACTATTCACAACATAAGTAAGAAGGAAGTCCATCAGTAGCACAGTAACAGAGTCTGGTTTCCAGTGGACTTATACAATGCATTGGATTGACTTTTTAATTGAGTTATGTTAAAGCCACAGCACAGCATGAGTTCACTCCCTATTAAACATCAGAGAAACCACACAGGAAAGATGTCCTAAATGCCTTTGTCAAATGAAAGGCTTCAAATGGTGTTCATGCCTTGCAAGACATCAGAGAATGCATTCAGGATGTGAATCTTGACTGAAGGCAGGCTTTTTCACCTGATGTTTAATAAAATAAATAATAAATCAAATTCTGATTGAAGCACTTCCTAGGATTAGAACATCCACAGTTTATTTGTCTCATATTGACTCTCTGTTCACTGAACACAGTTACGGAGGGTCTTTGGCCTTTCCTTCAGGTAGCAGCAATAGACTTTGCCTCTTCTTAGCAATTATATTCATGAAATTATAGGAACTTTGTATTTTGAAGACTTCTACCTCCCTGCCAATTTTTTTTTAAATGGCCAGCAGGCTCAAGAAAGTTTTTGTGATAAAACAACAGATACCTGTATGCACAGACTACACAATCATACTAATTTTATAAGAAACAAAATTAATTTTCTTAGGAAGCCATCCTAAAAAATAACCCATTTTTCCCACCATACAACGTATCTAAGGAGGAACTGAAGTCCTTGGCAGAGCTAACCAGTGGGAATAGAGCCAAGTCCTCCCCCTCCCCCTGCCTACGCAGAAAACTGCAGTCCCAAAAAAACCGCCTCTCAAAACCAACCCCATTGATTAACCTGAAAGCTTAAATAAAAAAGTAAAAATCAACTGATTAAACTCACACTGAGCATGCAATTCAGAGAGGAAGTTTTTCTTCAGACACTTCCTGAAAAAGAACAAGCGTAGGAAACTTCATCCCATTAGGTAAATCATTTGTCAAAACCACTGTTGCGAGAGCTTCTACAAATGCCTTGTTAACCACAACTCCAAGATTGCCAATATAAAACTGGTTACCTACTTTCTTTACCATCAGTGCACACAGGTGCACACTCAAAAGATTAGGTTCATATAAAGTTCTGTAAACCTGAGGCGCTGGAGGATCTCATAACTTGACACTGGCACAAGAAACAAAACTGATGCCTCTGAGGGATGGAAATCTGAATTGGTAAGACAAATATGCTAGTCCTAAGGAAGTTTCAAACAGTACCCATTTGAAGCAGTTATCTCATATGGAAAACCTCAGTCTGCAACTGAAAAATTTCAAAATAAAAGAAACAAAAGAAAAATATTTATAATGGAAAACATGAGGCAATTTCCAGTTGCAGCAAATTTCAAAGGTTGTTCTCTCTCCCAGCTTCCAGCTTTACTGGAAAGCAGGAGTTGCTTAATACCACTGAAAATATCTGAGAAGCTTGTTTTAGTCTAAGTTGAGTGATACAACCTTTTTTTCTCTAAAGCTCCAGACCAGGAATCCATTAGTCTATATAGTTTTAGACATATGTAGTTATGAATTTCTTCTTGGGAAGTATCAACAGCGTAAAAGTTAAAAGTTTCCATCAGCCAGTTGGCTTTTTTTTTCTTTTTTAAGCTGGGAGTTTGTATTAGAGAAAACAGTGGTAGGAATTTCCAGTAGTTTCACATTAAGTTTACTAGTCTTGCTTTGTGGGTGGGAAATGAAGGTGAATGAATTAACACAAGCAAAATAATGGTCAAAATACCAGGAGGTGATGGAAACTTGCCAATGTTCACTGGGAACAGCATAAAGTATGAAAGCTTTATCACCATTTCATAAGTCAGAAAATGTTTTTGTACTCTGCCCATCTCCTCCAGTAAGATTTTTAAAAACTAATGCAAAATGTATTTGTCAGGGAAGGTCCTGTTTTCCCAGAAACCAGTTCTTCTCATTTATTATTCAACCCCATTGCTATCTAAAAAATACCATACAAAGACCTACTGGTACATGACCTTGTTGTTTCTTCCACCAGTTGACTTTTCAGAAAGCTCTGAGTAGAGCAGGGGTGGGGGCTGGGGGGAGATCAACCAGGAATCTGCTCTCCGGGAATTCCATTTAGAATGATTTTCTAGCAAAAGCTACTCACCATTTGTTTTGCTACTGATTTACTGTAAAACAATTGCCTGTTATGCCAGGATAGTTAGCTCTTGCAGGACATCGCTCCAGGACAAAGCAGAAATGCTGCTGTTCATACATCCTTGAACTGTTACAATTCACTGCAGTTTGAACTGTTTTCATTTTGGTGAGCGTGCAGGATATTCCTGAATGTAGTTTTACTTCCTCTTTTTTAAACTTTCTTTTTGTTTCTCATGAAGATGCTCAGAAACTGGTCATCCTTTGTTGGAGTCAACGCAGGTCATCTCAAGCATCGTGCCTTCTCTTGAACTCATGATGGCCACCACAAGCGAAAACTCAATGGGAATTTAACATTAACAAACAGTAGCCCAAGGGCCACCCATACATGGAGAATCATCGTCAGTGGTTTTAAGCACAGCACAACTAAGGTTTTTTCACTCAGACAAAAACCATGTTAAAGGAGGTGGCCATGGAAATGACAAATACATGATGTAAACTGGATTTTTTTTTTCCTGTGAAGGCTTCCCCAGGTTTTAGGCAAACGGGTAATGTCCATTACAGGCACTAAGTAAAAGCCATACTGAAACCTTCCCAGTTAGGGTAGTCCTGTCTCCCACACTTTCTGTAGCTCTTTGAAAGGGTCACTAAGAAGCTCGAGTAAATACAGTTAAACCCCCTCCATCGCAAGGAAAGGGACAGGCCAAAGGCATCGCGAAACATTAAACTCGCAAAGAACTGCAGGTCGTTAATATGCATGCAGGCTACGTCCATTGGCCCAACCCCCGGAACTCCGGAGGTCTGCGGACAATTCTTTGCTCCTTCCCGTAGTCTGTCTCAGCACAGGTGAGCAAAGGGAACTGTTTCTGAGCAGCTGCTCTGACCACAGCCCAAACCCCGCGCTGCTCCCCCGCCAGCCCCCCGGTCCGATCCCGGTGCTCACGACGACCCTGGGGGACCCACGCCAGCCCGCGCATGCTCACCCTGCCTCCGCGGCGGGTAAGGGGTGTCCATGAGCTCTGGTGAGCATTCTTGGAGCCTGGAAAAACCTTAACTTTGCAACACTGCAACACCCCTTGCACTTATGGCGGGGGGGAGGCGTTGGAACAGGAGTTTCTTTCCCTTTAACATCCACCAGTCCCGGCAGAGACAGTGCTGCTTGGGCTTTGCCTGAGTTTTGAGTAACAAGGAATGGCATGTCTTGTGGTGGTGCTGCGCTGGGTCTCAGCGGAGCACACAGGACCGGGGCAGGGACTGAGTCAGGGTTCTAAATGCAGTAAATCGCGGGCGCCAGGGCAGCCCGCCGACAGCGCGCACCGGAGACACTCGCCGCTGCGGGACTGCCGCCCTCCCAGCACACAACTTGCCTCACTTTCGTGAGGCAGTTTTCCCGTTCAGGGACCGGGGGCACGGTGCTGCCATTACGAGCCCCCTCCCCGCAGGACGGGGTTAGTCCCGCCCCACAGGCACTGTGGCACCGCCTCTCGGCAGAACAGAGTCAAACTGCACATGCATCAGGCAGGTGGGCTCCCAGACGGCTGAATCATATTTGCGAAAAAATTGCTTCGCAAATGGGGAGAAGGAGAAGTCGCGATACAGAGAGGATTCACTGTAATTGTCTCCAACTGCGAGGTTAAGTCCGCACAGGGATTCAGTAGTGACTTGTGGTGTTTAAAATGTTCATAAATGACCTGACAAACAGGTGAGCTCAGGTGGTAGTTCAGAGACGATATGTTATTGAGGGTAGTCAAAACAAGCTCCAATCATGAAGAGTAATAAACAGGCTTTGAAGCAGGAGAACTGCATGACAGTAAGAAGGAGGAGATTTAACACAGATGAGTATGAAGTGATGTAAGTCGGAAAAACAATCCTAACAAAAAATGTAAAATGGACACCACGCTGAACATTCAGCTGGTTTCAGGGTTATGCCCCGAGTTCATTAGAAATGTCAGTTCAGCACAAAATAAAAAGCCAAAACAAAAATAAGTATGGGACTATGAGGAAAGAAGTAGAAAGTCATCTGCAGGAGAACTCAGTCGGGAAAAGAGAAAATGAGGACAGCAGACTGAGAAACATAACATGATGAGTGAATAAGCCCTGACTAGTTGCTGTCTCTTCCAATACCAGTGTAGTGGTAAGCATTACACCAAGCTAACAAGAGAAGCTAGTTTCAAAATTAAAAGGAGGTAGACCTCCACGCAAGACATAGTGGAACTGTAAAACTCCCTGTTTCAATATGTATGCAAAGGGTAGGCTGGACAACTCCATGAAAGATAAATTAATTTAGGATTACTGAATATACATTAATCAAATTCCCTCAGCCACCAATGACTTAGGGCTGGAGAGCTCTTAGGGAAAATATCATATGTGTTAACTCTGTTTTTATAAACTTTACTATCGTTTTGCACATGCATGATTTTCAGAGGGGCAGTATATTTAGATGATACTGTAAGGCGGACTACAGTGCTAAACTTTAATCAAAACCACGTATCTATTAACACAAAAAAAATTAAAAGGATTGTCACAGGATTATGTGATTAAAACAGGCACTAACCATTTAAATGATGGTGTTTGTTTAAAACTGCAATGAAAGTAGTTGTAAGCGTAACCCGAGCAAATGGGGAAACAAGGTGGAATTTTAAAATCACTATACAGTCGGGTCTCCTGCACCACGGTACCGTGGGTCTTGTTCATCTCCCGCGAAGCCCTCTGTCCACGTAGAATGGCACCTCATAATATGCAAATTTGCCCTGCACCCTCACACTGCCCCCCGGTGCTCCAGCGCTGTTTTGGCACTGCCCTACTGTGTGTCAGTGCTTATGTAGGGGCTTCCCAGTGCTCACAGCCACCCCATGCCGGGAAAAACCCCTTTTCTGCTCGGCTGGGGACATGGGTGAGGGGAGCCGCTCGCCCCGCTGCCCCAGTGTCTCTCCAGTGTCATACTCGGGGTAGACATCTACCCCAAGAAGTCTCGGCACCACGTCTAACCTGAGAGTGTGTAAATCTTTCATAACTGCATGAAACCTTCTTGCTCTGAGCCGAGCTGAGGGGAGTGAGGTGGGCGGCGCTTGAGCCAAGCTGCTGCGGGAGTGGCACATGCCCGGCTTGGCTCTGCCGCAGCCAGATCAGGGCAGGCGCCCACCCTGGCTCAGCTCCGCCATGGCGGGTTCAGGGCAGGCGCCTGGCCCAGCTCCTTTGCGGCTGGCACAGTGCGGGCGGCAGTGGAGGGGGAAATTTGCATATTCATGACTACCTACTTTGAATTTTCACGTGTGTCAAGTTGCGCATGCAAAGTCCTGAAACGGGCCTTCTTAATCACTGAAAAATCACAGTGAAGATGCAAAGCCACTATCTGGGGAGTGTGAAGTGGAAGAGGGCCGACTGTATATTCTTTCCCCACCTAGAAGGTTTGAAAGCTAAGTAATTATTTTTAATTTTGTGACCACAAAATGAAGGATGGTATACCTTCAGAGTTTCTGATTTAATGAAAAGAATGAAACATCCAGATAAATAAAGATCCTCCTCTGAGTACTTCAACAGCTTTGCAGCAACAACGTGAACTCAGGCTGGGTGAACACCTGGAAAAGCACCATTGGAAGATGAAGGACCCTGCCCTCTTCTGCAAGTACAAGTGATATCCCAGGTATTACGACGATGATTTTAAAAATGCACAGCTCTGCAAAACACACTGTGCTATCTTCCCCACCCCAGCTTAACATACAATCCCTCTGACAATATCAACAGTTGCCTAACATGACATTTCACATACCGCCACGATTTAGAAGGCATGTACTTGAAAGAGAACTTGAAACACTAAGTTACTGTGATGAAGTTTAAGAGGAGAGTGAAGAAAGTAAACTGAGAATCATGATTACAAAATGGTTCTATTCATTTCTCTGTGGGGATGAAACAGTATGAACAAAACAACCAAACCCCAAATACTATTTGCTTTGTGAAACAGGGTATGTCCAACTTCTCAGAGTAGGTGGAGTCAAGTAAGGACACAATAAGCTCAGACACCACCAGCAAATTGCTGAACACAGTGATATCTTTGAGTACAGGTATGGACAACTGAAAGATGTTGAGAGAGGAGAGCAAGCAAATCCCACCCCCCAAACATGGCCATGATTTATGGATGCACTTATGCACCAGTGAAGACCCCCTTACAGGTAATGCTGGAGTTTTGATTTAAGGTTTTATAGCAATCACAAGTATAGCGACTAAGGCCTCTCACATGAACAAATTTTGTAATTACTCAATGCTGCTGCCCAACACTATTTGTGTGCTCTTTGTTTTTAAGCCACCGCAGTATGAAGTAGTGCTGTAAGTGATGAGATACAGCTAGCTCTGTTTAATCTTTTTTTTTTACAAGGCAGGGGAAATAATACTTGATAGGACAGCAAACACAAACATATCTCCATATGAACCCTCTAAACTCGGAGTAATTCAGTAGCTACAGTCAAAGTCTGTCCTTGGCTATTTCACTGGGAATTCTAACAAGATTTGTCAGAATAATATCATGGAAGAGACTATCAAAAAGAAGATCTGTCGATGAAGAATTTAAAGATAACTAACTCACTTCCAAATTATCATTCAGTTTCTTTGCTACACCCAAATCAGATAAAAATCAATCATTAATAGACTTCGCAGCCTTCCCTTTCTTACTAACTTGTTGCCATCCCTAATCACTGTAGAAGGTCATGGAACTAATACTATATTGGTAATATACAGCCAATGCCGCAGCAGTAAGTTATCACAAATTTCCTATTCTGAAAGAATGTAAGTTGTACTTTTAAGAATGAACAAGTTCAGAAAATGAAAGGAATACCAAAGGGGGGGAAAAATAAAAAAGGCTGTTTAAGTTTACAATAAAGAATAATCTGAAGGTTGATATTACTCTAGAATTGTGCAAGCTAGAGGCAAGGCAGGGGTGGTCACTATACGAGACATGTTATATTTGTACTCAGATTGAAATCCTGTGCTGAAAGGCTCAAGAAAGGCAAAGCGGTCGAGAAGAATGGAATTATCTCATTCTTTTGCAAGAGGTAAATCTCCTGAAAAATTGTCTTGCCTATTTTTAGCACCTGAGTTACACAAAGACACATTTCTCGAACATGAAGGAAATAGAAATGATTTGCATTTCTGTTCTGACTGACCTGACAGAGTAGCTTTAAAAGCTAGCAATTGCAATAGTATCACTGAAGAAACTTAAGGTCATGGTTATATACATCATAAACTTTTCAAGTAATGCATACTAATATCTAGATTGTTCCCTGTAACTAACTTACCACTTTCTGTTCTTCGAGTCTGGCAAACCTCTGACATACAACTGTTACCAGCTGATTTTAGCATATCTGTAAGATTCTAATATGATTGGTATCCTACATAATTTCAGAGCACAAAAAGACAAAATTGGTTGGGGAACACTAAATGTTCATCTTTCAACTTGACGATAACTGAAAAATAGTCTCTGAAATACACAGATTTATTGCCCACCAAGGGACTTCAAAATCCATGTATTCATTTGGGGGAAAAAAAGAAGATACTCAGATCTTTACATGTCAGACATGTCTTACAGTCCTATGGCTTCTGTAAGCACTGCTCCAAAGTGCTTTCACTTTGGAGACCCACTTTTGAAAGTGACCTATCTAAAGCTATGGTCAGTACTTAGAAAAAGCTATTTACCCTCCAAGGGACCATGTATTCATTCAGTATTTATTTAGTGTCAACCTGGAGAATACTTATGCAAACTTGGACAGGACTAAAAATATCTAATTGTAATTCCTCTAGCCAAATGGTGCTAAAGGTTTGAACTTACTTCCAGGGTCTGATTTTTCTAACTTTGCAAAAAGAAATAAAAATACGGTACATAGATGTAAAAGCACGAGAAGCCTGGAGAACAGCTGATTATTATTTATCAAGTCTCAGGGTAGATGCTTCATATTCCCATAGATACAAAAATTCTTTTCATTTAAAATTTCTTACTTGCCTTGAAAATCCAGTACTCTTAACATCTCTCTACCAGGGAATCACCACAATTGCTCAATTTGATTGAATGGTCTTCAGAACCAGGTATTTTCATCTTTTTAATCTTTTAATGCAAATACATATTAATGGGGAGATGAAACACAGACAACTCCAAAAGCAGGAAGAGCTGAAAAATTAAAGAGCAAAAGCTCCTATCTGATGATAAAAAGAACTATACTCGAAAAAATTATTTCTATTAGTTAAAAGAACAACAAATAATTTATGGTTCTTTTTAAAATTTATTTTTAATTTGTACCTTTACTTAGTCTTGTTACAAAAAATGCTCCCCAAAACAAGAAAACCCCCTCCTCCAAACCCCCCTCTTTGCGTTACTTTTTATACTGCTTTCCCTTTTTCATGTGGTACCAAAGTTACACAAATGAAACACACATTTGTGCTCCTAACTGTTAATTCAAACAGGTCTTTTGGGTATTTTTAACATAAAATAGTGTTTTAAAGAGTCACAGTTGTGACATTGTGTCAAAAAACAGTTTCAGGTACTGGTATCCTAATCAAGGTGAAAGTCTCTTCAGCATGTACCACATCAAGACTACCCAGACACTGGAGTAACTTCAAAAGACAAAATTAATTTCCAAGAGATGTTTGCCTTTTTGCTTCCTAAGGATTTAGTTCTCACATTGTGTGTATAAAATAATAAGCGGAGTTTATAAAAGCCTACTGTAGCAATCTGAAGAGAACTGAAGTTGAATTTACATCATATTACAAGTACAAGAAATTACAAATAAGGTATGTCACTGAATGGCACTGTCAGTGGCCAAGCAGGCACTGCACCCACCCACAAGCAGGATCTGGTGGCACTGTACTACGGCTGTTCTCAAGCACAGCACCAGGTTCCCTGCTGGCTGTTGAGCACAGCGGGGGGAGGGAGGGCAGGGGAGAAGTGGCCTGTCACAAAGGGATCCTCCTCCTCATCACTGACATCTGAGCACAGTTCCCCGACTGCCTTGACAACTCTCAACAACAATAGCTTCAGCAATAGCTGTGCCAGCACTGGTGTGCACCAGCAAAGCTGTGCCTCAGCAGTCCATGCTGTGGTGTGGTGTGGGCCGGAGGAGCCATGTGATGGGTGGGGCTAATTTGCACATTCATGATTGCCTATGTTTGCATATTCATGACTGTCAGTTAACGCATGTGCAGTCGTGACTGTGCCACAAAACATAGGGCTGTCCTTGTAGACAAGAAACGGCCTGAAGAAGTGAACACACGAGAACAGAACCGCAAAGTAATGAGGGTTTACTGTATAATATGCAATGGATAAGCACACTAATTCCACTTCACAGTTCCATTCCAGATGTGAATGAACACACTACCCGAAAAACTTACACTTTCTCAAACTAATTATTTCTTATGTCCAAGCAAAGGCAGTTTGAGAGACTGAAAATGCCACACAAGAAAAAATAATACGGCAATTAAAAAGAAATCTCCCACAGTCAATATACTGGAAGTCATCTCTGAATCATCACTGTCCTCCAGGTTTCCACATACCCTTTTTGACCTTCTTTAGCAGAATTTGGATCTGCCAAGCCTGAAAATGGGAAACATATCCTCCTTTTGTCCTTTAGGATTCAGGAGTTACTCACCTGTCTATTTCTTGGTGTAATAAAATCAAAATCTGTGTTGAGAAACTTACCACAAGATCAACTGTAAAATATTACTATAGTGGCTAAGAACAGTTTCTATGTTATTAATCCAATCAGACAGGTCTATGCCTGTCATCCTTGCCCAGATTTGAACTCCTGTTGCCCAAGAGAACAGAAATTGGTGATGCAGGAAGAAATGCTTAACTGTACTGTATTATTTGCTTGTGGCTCAGCAAGCACTTAACCACATATGTGAAGCTCTGCCAAGATGTCCTCCTACAACAAAAGAACTTAAAATAAGGAGAACATAAATGTAATCAGTAACTGGCAGATTTTGGGTGGAACACTATTTACCTACTATTTGTTCTTAAAATAGAACCCAGTATTTTTACAGGTTTTAAGGACTGAGGTAAATTAAAAGGTCTTTTTTGCCTGCCTTAAGATACTATTATAATCAGCTTGCCAATTGCAATATCTATTTATCTCTGTGTTACTGAGACATTCTGGCAGGGTCAAAGCTCAAAAACATACCAAATTATTAAAAAGATCTTTTTCATGGTGGAAAAAAATGTACTGCACATACTGAATTTCTTTATTTCAGTTTCTTTAGAGCACACAGCTCAAATGACACCAGTGGAGATGCAAGAGGAACCTGTATCATATGCCAGAGGACATTTCTAAGCCTAGCAACATTTACCTGGTACAGACTGTGATTATCAAAGGGAGTCTCTACTTGATTATAGTTCTCCAATCATGAAATCCTTCTGACAATAACTGGTACTATATGATCCCAGAAGGGCATCAAGATAAACATAATGAAGTTTGCAAAAACAGATATTTGGATTAAAAGACAGAGCAATAGCACTAAGGAAATAGCAGACAGCATATTCCTTTCACCATTTCAAATCAAGCCTGGACAAAACCTCTAAACATTTAAAAAAAGAATTTCTGCTGGTACTGTTGTAATTGAGACATTTGAGGGATGCTTTACTGTCAAAACTAAGAAAAATAAAATGTATTTTAGACACGAGCCACTGCAGTCAATTTGACCACCTCAAAAATGTAAGTTCTGCTTTAGTCAGCAAAAGAACACTGAGAGAACACTGTAGAAGACTTTCCCACAAATCTCCTCAGTTTCATTCTGTTGCTTAAGAAAATAACTTCATGGCACCAAGTACTAAAGGACTATGCATGTGCAGAACAAATATAAGCTGTCCAAGATAACAGAGGAAGAATAAAAGAATAAACACAAATAGAAAAAAGAAAAAAGCCACCCCAAACCATCTCCTTTAACAGGCCACCTGTACAAAAGACGCTGCTGCTAGCACAGTGTGCCTATAAATCCTGAACACCCCTACATTCTTGACTTTAAAGGGAGTCAGCTGTCTGACCTCGTTAGATACTAATTAACAAAAAACAGGGAGTTGCCTTGGTGAAAAGTAAACAACATTCCAGTTGCAGAGTCTGATGTAACATGGGTGGTTGCATATAGACTCTACCATTAAACTATTAAACAAAATATGCTGAACAGATTGGTAAATGAACAAAAATAGAATGCTAGACTTCCATAGCATCGGTATAACAAACAAAATAGGAATAAATCGATCCTTTTTCTAACACTTTAAGAGTACTCAGTTGAATGTGGAAAGTACTCAGCAATGCCAGTTGCATTGCCAAGATCATTCACTGATAGAAACTAGTGTTCTATTTCAGGGTTTTGTTTTTTTTTTTTAACGCTATAGCATATGAAATTTAAGAAAGGAAAATCCAAATTGCAGTCATACCTCAGTGCATTGATACTTCTCCATTGTAACCTCACTGGATTGCGACAAATTTTCCCCGTGAACTGCCTCAGGGATTGGTGGAGTGCCTCCCACTCACCGTGGTGTCCCACAGCGCTGTGCCACAGTCCTGTGTGTCTCCACGCCTGGTTCCTACCATGGAAGGCTTATGCCGCGGTATGCCCAGGGCGGCCACTGAGACCCAGCACAGCACAGCCACAAGTCACGCTGTTCCCTGTTACTCTAAGCCCGCCAGGCATGCGTTACTGTGTCCATGATTACAAGCAGGCAAGGAGATGCCATCTGTGCCCAGGGACTGCATGCCTAGCACATCTGGTGATGACGTAGCCCCAGGGAAAGTGCTCCATGAAAGTGGAGCTGGGCTGGCTGCAGTGGCGGTGGGGCAAGTGCTGTGTGCTGGGACGGGGCAGCAGCGGTATATACCCATGCTGCTGCCACAGCTGCTGTGCCAGGAGGAGACTTCTGTTCCCCTCTCCGCCGCTGCAGTATGGGGAAGTGGTGTTCTGGTGCGTCCATATGGCCAGCGCTGCCGCTCCCACACTAGGATGTACATATCAGATGTATGTACTGGTGGATGTACATATCATAGCCGCTGCAGTTAAAGGGAAAGAAGCTCTGACACTGACACCACCTTCCTCCATAAGGCGCCCTGGGTGTCGCAGTGTTGCAAAGTTAAGGTTTCCCAGGCTCCAAGAGCACTGACCAGAGCCCGGGGACACCCCTTCCCTGTCATGGCCCTGGAGCTTCCCCACCGCAGTGGTGGTGCAAGCACGCGCAGTGGCAGCAGCCCGGTGGGGGTTGAGGAAGCGGCAGCGTGGCTGAAGAGAAGCCCAGGGAGTCTCCAGGGGTCTCCGTAGGCAAAGAGGGCTCAGAAATGCTTCCCTTTGCACCCCTGTGCTGTGAGAGCCTATGGGGAGGAGCGGAAGACGCTCTCCAGTGCTCTGGAATGGCGAGGGATGAAGCGATGAGTGTGACCTGTATGCATATTAATGACCCGAAACTGTTCGCAAATTAGACTGTTCGCGAGACCCCCGGGAGACCAGTTCCTCGCAAATTTGGAGGTATGAATTTAGTATCTGTGTATTCAAAAAGTAACTAGAAGGTTTCAGTATTCAGAGTTAAAATAAAGAAGATTTTCCTGTATTATGTACTTTGGTGTGGCACGGCATAATTTAACCATAGTACTGACCCAAATTCTTTAAAACGTATTTGGTTACACTGCTCTCAATTATGTCATGTACCACCAGCTAGTCCCAAAGGACTATACCTGATACCTGTCAGAATGCAGTAAATTCATACCCTCATTCCCCATGCCATCCCTTTACTCTGATAGCATTGAGATAGGAATGTAATTTAACTTTATACCCGCTCACCATGACCTCCAGTCAAAACCAATCCTAGACAGCAATATATCCTTAAGACCTCACCCTTCCTTGTTGCTGGAGAAGCAACTAAAAAAGCCTTTTATGAGTGAAGCAAGTAGTGTTACCACAGCTTCTTTTACTGATTCAGAGTTGAAATGAAAGAATGGTGGCCTCAAGGTGAAGAGTACCTTGCTTCCATATCACCACAATAAATGGTGTACTGTTGAAGTCTCTGTATAATACTGACTTGGGGACTCAGAAAATTACAAATTTTAGTGATTTAGGTAAGGGCATAGAGATTTAGGGATTTTAATGAATTAGTGAAAATTTAGTGACTTTTTAGTGAATTTTAGAAGGATTAGTAGATTTCAAAATCATTCAAGAGGCCTGAGAGTTAAGGTTGAATATTAAGGGTGAAAAATGCTGTCCTGCAGTAATTGAAGGTAAACAAAAGTGAGTGCTAGCCACAACAAGGTGAAAAGAATGAGCAACATTGGAGCTAACTGGTTGAAGGACTTCTGGCAAAGTGTTGGTATATATAATGTTGAAAGGATGAATATTCACGGGGTGATTTGCAAATGCATGAGACAAGGGGTTAAAGATTGGTGACAAATCGGGGTGGTTCTCTCTTTTGGCACCTGACAGGGCAGAGGGCACTGCTGCGCCTCTTTCCTTGGCTCTTGGGCCAAAAATAAACTTTTTTCTGCTTGCAAGCAAATTACCTTGAGACTTCCACCTCATTTTCCAACCAGCTGCACAGCTTCAATCTGAAGGGACCTTTATGATCCCAAGGACTGAGACCACTGAGGTCTTGGGATGCTCAGACTGGACTTTCAGAAGACGTCCTTTCCTAAGGAGAAGCAGAATGGTTCCTCAGGGAGCTCGTAGGATCTCCACTGAGAAGTGTTCGAGATGCAGCCAAAGACCCTGCTACACAAAGCCTGAGCTAGTGCTGGTCATTGTCTCATGCCAAGCAGGAGGCTGGGATAGATGATTGAGAGTTCCTTTCCAACAAAGAGCTCTATGACTCTGATGTGAAATCTACCACTTACTTGCTGCAAAAGAATTTGTTACAAAACCACTGCAGCTATCCTAGGTTAAGGAATTTGATATATTTTATGAATTGATGTGATCTTCAAAATTTTAACATAATACTAGAAAAACAAAGAATTTTCTAGTAGTAAGAAATAAGATCTTTGTTACTGCTAAGACATGTATTCTCTAAATAGAATATTGTCATGGAGGGGGGGAAAGTTCACTCACTTCTATGTAATTCAGGCTTTGCCAAATACAATATAATGGAATGTTTTTGCTTTCACTGTTGAATAAAAATCCTGAAGGTTTCACTCCTTTCATAAATGACGCAATTAATCCTAAAGAGAAATAATGTTAAAAGGAATGTAAGATAAACATTTTAAAGTGTTTTAAAACACTGATGTTAAAAGGCTTTACTTTAAAGACAACAAAAGAAGTGGAATCATAGACAACACTAAATGACTGTTCTGGATGTGCACTGATTATGTGTATCAGACAATCAAAAGGGCTGTTAGGTTTTTGTTGATCAAATATTGCCTAAACTTCCAACAAGACTTGCTTTGTCGGGATGTACATTAATCATTCACCTCTCCTCACAGTTTCTGTCAACTGCAAGAAAAACTGCCACCTGATGTGCAAAAACCCGGAGACTCACTTCTTGAAAATGAAACACATTTTCAGAGATGTGTGCAGAGCTAAGAACAAACAGTCAAAACAGAAACCAGAAAATAGAGATGGAAGCTAAATAAATAAAAAAAAAAAACAATGGAAGGCAGCATTAGAAACCTAAGTGGTAGGTAAATGAACAAAAACAAGAGTACCAATTGAAAACAACAGGATTTGAGGAGGTAGGAAGCAAGTTACACAGTCTTCATTACACCTACAGAAGAAACACAGTCTTTGAGCAATGGAACAAATTAAGAGGATCACTATGTAAATACACATACATGCCATCTAACCATCTTCCCCATTACAGAGCTAAAGAAAAAAATATCTGGGAAGTCGACCAAAAGCATGACCTGAAGGAACTACCTCCACAGCGTGTCCCAGAAAGCCCTGCCTGCCTAGTGGGCTGCTGCTGTTGAAGTAGACACAACCTCCCAGGACAGACAGAGGTTGCACAGCTTTGTGGGTTAATATCAAAGGTAACCTCAAAGAAAGGAAAAGGATAGGAAAGCAAGCAGCAGCCAAGTTGAAAAGCAGAATTGCTTTGCACGCAGTACTTAACATATGGAATAAACACTACTGAGGCAACACAAGGGAACAATTAGTCTAAACCGTTCTGTAAATATCTTGGACAAATACCAGAAGAGAAGAATACTGAGGAAGACACTGACTAATTCAAGGGAGGGAAGGGGCCTCGATGGCTTTTCTGGCCTCCTTCTGTCCTTATGTGCCCTGCATTTATATTTGAACACTTGCATTACCCAGCATATAGGCTATTTAAGGTCAGGAAAGCATTGCAGTAGCACAGCTGCCTCCAGCAAGTAGTGCTTGACATCACTAAACCACACAGAAGAGCACAGCCCTTTCATTGGCTTCAACAGCAAATATCTGCAAGCAGAATTGTTTCGCTCTATTTGTACAGGTTTTTCCACTGCACTGTCGTGTCTGCAACTCTGAGACTAACAAGAGTTTTGTCCACTGAAATTGTTAAACAGCTGAAGATTCTTCCTCATGTATTTCAAGTGGCCCCTGATGAGAAACCAGCTCAAAGAATTTAGTTTTAAAATCCAACTAAAAAGAATCTACACTTTTTTCTTCTAAAGTTCCAGTTCTTTCCAAAATTGTCCTCCTCTGTGGGATGTTTGACACATACTGCATGCATCACATATGAGATCTCTCATTTAAATTCTGTAATATTCTTTGTTGACACACAAGTATGTTTTCCAGACTATACATAAAAAAGACATTATTTTTTCTTCCATTAACACAAGGGTTATATGTTTTGTAGAAATCATGAAAGACAGGAACGGTTTATAAATGCACTGAAATGGATGGATTTCAAAACACTGCTACTCAATGTTGTGTTTGACAAACAGCTTAAATAAGCATTTCCAAATTTTCTTAGCTAGATACATCAATGATGAACCCCCCCACCAAGGAAAATCCCACAAACTCCCAAAATGGAAACAATACAAGGCAGGTGTGCCTCACAGTGTACACCAGAGTTTTGGCTCTTAATCATTCAAATCAAAGAGCTGTTGGAGCTCAGAGGTTTCTCCCTGTCTGCGTGCTCACAGCTTATTCCAACAAAAATCAAGGTGGGAAGCAGTACTCTGAACATCCAGATCTTCTCTTGACACCTGTTTTGAAAACCTCAGAGGTGGGTCTCACAGTTTAGCTGTTGCCTGTGACAACTCAAAGACAGCAGAAGAATTTACTGATTTGCCATGAAAGAGAGCAGGGAGCAGTAACACTCACTTGAACTACAAAAGAGGACTAGAGGTAAAAGAGTATTTCTTCTTGATTAAAAAACCCCAACTTCTTCAAACTTAAAATGAATATGCAACTCCTTGAATGTAAGGCGACTCATAAGCCAACTGTAACTGTCTCTGGGTGCTTTGTAAAGGTTACAGATTAATCAAGTCCTGCTAGTCTTCAAGAAGTGCTGGCTGCAGAGAAATTAAAGATGCAAAACATGATAATGTTTTTTATGCATGATAATGTTTTTTGGCCATTCAGCCTACATGTTTTCCTAAAAGCAAATCTACAAAATAAAGCAAATTCATTACATTTAAATAATCTCCTTTCTAAGTTGCCTATAATCTGCACTTTCATTTAAAGAAAGTTTAGTATAATTACAGGATGCCAGTGCTGGATTTACAATTCAACAAATCCTTGTGATTTGTTAAGGGGATTCTTCAGAGGAAAGCTCTTAGGAAAAAGTTCTTGATATTTCTGAAGGGGAATCTGTTATCTAGGAAAAGATTATTCAACAAAAAGTCTCACACTTGGTGATGTCATTTATACATTTTCTCCAAGTAAGTCTAATGAGCAAGTGCTGAAAGGAGCCATGATTTCAGCTAACATTCACATAAGCCAAGTAGCTTACGTGATTAGGCAGCAGGATGGACTGTGACTGCCTTGTATACCTCAAATGAAATAAGCTCTACAATAAATCACATTTTTGACAATACCTAGGGAAAAGGAAACCCCCAGAAACCCAGTAATCACATTGTGAAAATCAGCCATGATTTATTTTGGGAAAATGGCACCTTTCTACAATGGATAATTATGGAGGTATTAAAGTTCCTTTCAAGAAGGCATTAAGTTTAAAATGTCACTGATTATTGACAGAGAAGATGGTGGCAAAAAGCAAAGGAAACTGGCGTTACCTAGCACTACTGTGTGACTGGGATACAGATGGGAAAAAGGTGGGTCAGAAGGGGGACCAGCCCTTCTGCTTATCTTAAAGGATGCACTACAATCCTCCCCTTTATCACATAAAAAACAGAGCTAAATTCCTCCCACTTATATTCTCCCTCCTGCCCATCAGATTGCCTGCAGGGCTGCTCCTCTGCTATACTCCTCAATGCATGCTCCCTGTGCCACTGCACTCCCTGCCAAAACATCAGCAACAGGAGTGTGCTTCCTAGCGGGTACTACCAGCTCTGCCCAGCTGAGGGAGGGCAGGAAGAGGGAAAAGACAACAGAGGCAATCACAATTGAGGTCTTTCATATACAACTTAATTCTGTGTTTCACAGTTTTCAGAGGTTTTATTTGTAAATCCTCAACTTTTCACCTTCCAGTGGTCAGAAATTTGTACCTATTGAATGTGGACATCTGGAAGCACGCGTTAATCAATAGCTGACTATTTGTTAAAAATAGGAAAGGTCTGAAAACAGAACATTATAATGTGCAGATCACTCTAAGAGTGAAGCTCTCTGAAAACAAATGATTTAGTCACCACATTCAGAAAGCAAACCACATACCTCAAATATGCAAAAATCAACTTCAAGAAAGTGTACTTTGTTAAGATGCCACGTTCTGTAGTGGTGGGTTTGCATTTACATCAAGAACTGGGAAAAATACCCACGCAGCAACAAAAGCAAGTTCAAAGTGTACTCTAGGAAATCTGAGTTTTCGTAACTGTTGAGTGAATGTGGCTTTCTATACTCACTGCATTTGCTGCCAAGATTCTAATTAGCTCATTTAACTACAGTTTGACAGTTTTGGTAATTAATATCCAATTAGAATGAATATAGCAGAACAACTAAATCAGAAAAACCTTCCATGACCTGCTCATGTCACTTTCCATCCTGTATCTGCAGTCCTGGCTAACTGTGTGGGTCCTAGATGACTGGAAATTAGCAAATGTAATGCCCATCTATAAGAAGGATGAGAAGGAGGGTCTGGGCAACAACAGCCCTATCTGGAAAGGTCACAGAGCAGATTATCTTGAGTGCCATCATATGGCATGTGCAGGACAATCAAGTAATCAGGCACGACCAGCATGGGTTTCTGAAAGGTGGTTCTGCTTGACCAACTTCTGTGATAGGGTGACCTGCTTAGAGGATGAGGAAAAGGCAGCAGATGTTGTCATTTATGAGCCTCTGACACCATCTCCCATGAAATTCTCCTGGAGGAACTGGCTGCCCATGGCTTGGACAGGTACACTGCTCATTAGGTGAAAAACTGGCTGGACAGCCAGGCCCAGAGAGTGCTGATGAACAGCGCACAGCATCCAGCTGGTGGCCAGCCACTAGTGGTGCTCTCCAGCGACCAGTACTGGGGCCAGTGCTCTTTAATATCTTTACTGATGATCTGCATGAGGGGATCAAATGCCCCTCAATGAGTTTTCAGATGATACCAAGTTGGATAGGAATGCTGATCTGCTGGAGGGTAGGAAGGCTCTATAAGGGGATCTGGACAGGTTGGACTGATGGGCTGGGACCAAAGTAGGAGATTAAACAGGGTGAAGTGCTGGGTCTTGCTCTTGGGTCACAACAACTCCATACAGTGCTACAGACTTGGGGAACTGCGGTAGAAAAGCTGCCCAGCGGAAAAGGACATGAGGGTGCTGATCAACAGCTGAACATGAGCCACCAGTGTGCCCATGTGGCCAAGAAGGCTAAAGGTATCCTGGCCTGTGTCAGAAATAGTGTGGCGAGCAGGACTAGGGAAGAGACTGCTCCCCTGTATTCAGCACTGGTGAAACCACACCTTAAGTACTGTGCTCGGTTTTGTGCCCCTCAATTCAGGAAGGACATTGAGGTGCTGGAGTGTGCTCAGAGAAGGGCACTGGAGCTGTTCAAGGGTCTGGAACACAAGTCTTAGGAGGAGTGGCTGAGGGAGCTGTGGTGGTTTAGCTTAGAGAGAAGGAGGCTCAGGAAGGATGAATAATACCTGACATTCTAAAAAAAAATTACTTTGTTCCCTTTTTCCTTCATTATCAGTTTTTCTAGGAAGGTAAACATGCCTAGAAGCAGTGATACCACAGTAAAATTGCTGAGGGGGATATTTCAGCAGAGTACAGCTTTACAGGGGTCCTTAGAAATGCCTGTGTTGAATCCAGGATTCTTACAATGAAAGGTGGTGTTCTCATAGAATATGACAAATGACATCATACGGAATCGTGTGGTTAATTAGGGTAGCCTGAAATAAACTATATGTGCACAAGTGAAAAAAATGAAACACCTTAAGGGACGGATTTGATCTAAAGGAAACAAATTTGTTTGAAATTTCGGTAAACCATTCTATGCTGGTCAGAGTTACGTAGAAGTATGCAGTGTTGAATCACCATTGCATTTTCTTCTGTGATTTCTTACTAGTTCATTTTTCTATACATGTTTCTCACTTTAAGGGTGAAGTACTTGACATGTAAAAATGTAAAAATACTCCCTCCACCATCATGTTACAGAACCTTATGCATACAGGCTGACACTCAGAGAAAACTGACAAAACTTCCAGGAAGACATTATCCCTTCCCAACACTCAGCTTGAAGTTTTGGTCTGAGACTCATGGCAAGGTTGAGCTCTGGATTGTCACGAAATGTACATCAGACCAAAAACTTATCTCCTACATGAGAAACTGGTACCTCATTACCTAGCAACAAAATCAATGCCACTGAACTGCCTCAAGTATTTCATCCCTCAACATTATGTCTAATTGCTTAGTCTCTTAATTGATAGCAAACCACCTTAAAAAAATCTCACTAACTGAACCATTTAAAGACATATCCCACATTAAAGCACCATTTAGATGATGGACACATAATCTTAGCTCTTCTACAACTATTTTCACTAACTGCTCTATAGCAGCTTCAGAAAGGGGAAAAAAAAAAGGAACATTCAGTACAGTTGAACACCTGGAATAGAAGTACAAGCAAATATGTTTTGACAGCCAATCCCAGTCTGCCCTGATCTCTTCTGAAGCTGTCAACAGGTCATCAAAAATTGGCCACAGCAAAACAGCTGACTTTTAGGACGCAGGAAGAGTTGCAAAGGAGAGCTAGACTGGCAATCACGTTGTGGTGTTGGCTACAGTTTCAGAAGATTTAACTGATGGCGACACGGCATATACTGCAGGCAGTAGGTAAGTCTGACTTACTGGCCAAGCACACTGCATAGAGGCATGACCAAACAAGGCTTAATGGAAGAGAAACATCTGCAAAGCAACAGTCAGTCCTCCTGCTTCCCAAGCCTATTAAGATGCCCTGGGATTTGAAGAAGCCATGGACTGTCTTGGCTGCCTACTAACAGTTCTACTGAACTCAACAACTCAGGTGCACAAGCACGTTTTAATATACCAAATAGAAGATCTTACTTCTGCCTTCTGCAAAGACAGGGATTTAAAAAGGTCTAAGAATGACCACTCATTTAGTGACTGTGTATTCATAATCATTCTGAAACAGCAGGCTTCAACTGGTGGCAGCATGGCACGCCAGCTTCCAAGGTGAAGCCTTTCACAGCACCGCTGTACCTCAAACATAGCAAGAGGCAGTACTTGGCAGCAAATGTGTAACATTCTATGGTTTTCCTACTCCGGCTCCCAGCAGAAAGCACAGGTGAAAGACAGAAAACACCTTAAAGTAAACACACGTTTCATTCTCTCCACAATTTTTTTTCCACCAGTGAAAAACATATAGAAACATTCAAAGCCTAAGAGTTCAGACCAGGTTCTTGTTATTCTCTCCTGCCCGTATGAGAAGGTTAAAAATGCAGTCACCGAACACTACATACCACCCTCAGTCACGAAGAACCCTCTGGCACAGCTCCCAGACCAGTAAAAACCGACCATTTCAGTCCCTAAAGCATGGAGCCTGATCCATTTAAGCAAAACAAGTTCTACTGACAGCTGGTTTTCTTAGCATATTCACGTCTGCGTATTTATCAGAGAAAAGCCCTCCAGGACAACAGTGTTTATTGCAGGATTATTTCTGTGAACACAGGAAAGACAGTACTCACTGAGCAAGTGTTTTTACCCTTATATATTTTTTTTCTTAAAACGTGAACCAAGATGAACCCATTTTTCCTTCAGCATGGATGATTCATGACAGAAAAAAAAATTACATATATAAGATTCTTTTAAGGAAAAAACCTCCAGAACCTTCTGATCCACATTCATGTGCAGTACACTGACACACATTTTAAGCACTAACAGAGAAATTAGGTCTTGAATGCTACACTGATTCTTTGGATTTAGTGTCTAATGACTTTTAATAAATGGAAAACAAAGGTATGATGGACAGTTTTCTTACAAATTTAATTCACATATAATATTTAGTATACTTTCACCAGAAAGGCAATTTTGAACAAACAAGATGCTTCCTATTGACAGGTTTAGAGACACTACGAGTAACACCTGGAGATGTGACAGTGACATTAAGGGAAAATATCCCAGCAGCTCCTGGCTGAGCCAGAGGGCAGAAGCAGCCTCAGAATACAAGTGTGTCTACCTAGCTCAGCTGTATGACTCTCTACCTAAAGCACAGCAGTGATCAGCACAGGATGAAGAGTATCCCGCAATGAGCCCCATGCCCTGAGGTGGGAGGAGGTGAAGGATGAGCTGGGGACACACACTCACGGATGCTGACAAGCACCATCCTCTCAAGTTGTGTGGTCAGTCTGTACGGTTTTTCATCTTACCACTTCCTCCAGAAGTGTGCAGAAACTCTTTTCTATGATAATACACTAAAAATGGTAAGTTTTTAAAAAAATAAATATGTATCATAAATATCTCATGTTTTAACATGATCTAATTTTTTAAATAATCAAAAGTAACTGTTATTGGCATCCATATGCCTATTGATGCAGTGCAACAAAGAATAAGAAGAACTCTACAAATTATAAAATGAAACTTTTTTTACTGATTTCAAATTAAGGGACCATTGAGTCAAAGTTGCTGTTAATGTGTTTTGAACAATTAGTATTGAAATTAATGTTTTCAAATTGGCAAGTTTAAACAAAACAATTAAACCAGGTATAGTTATGAATAGTTACTGCTGAGATTTTTACAAATTAACACAAATATTTCCTGTTCTTACGTGTGAGGTTGGTTGTTTTACATTAAGAACTAGACTTGACGCTCTGCAGACAGACATCACACCACAATGTCTACTCCATGTACTAATGTCTTCACTCCAAACCATAAAAGGTGGACATTTCCCTCATTTTGGAAATCTCTTCCAGGATCTATGACAAAGTGCAGCCAAAGTCTTACCAGTATTATGTTTACTATCCATATAAAGCCACAGCAGTTGTGCTTTACAAAAACCCTTAAAAGCAAAAAAACTATATTCATACTTCTAGGACTCAAATTTGCTGACAAGATCTGTGGGTATGTATCATTTTTAGAAAATGCAATGTGGGAATGCATGTTTATATGGCAAAGCACAAAAGCAATGAAACCTCTTGGGAAAGCAGGAGATAACTCACGTTACACAAACAGGCCCTCTCCTCTAATTTCTCTACAAAGCTGAAATGTTATTTCATATGTCAGGAAAGTACTACTCCTGTTTGCTTGCTTGCTCTTCCTAAGGTGAACAGACTTTAGCATTAGCAAAATAATTGTGGGAATTTGGTATTTTTCCTGTTTGGTTGAATACTTAGGAATGTTACATTGGGAACTATCGACTACTATGTAGTTCACTTGAAAATCTGCTGCATTAAAAAAAAAGCAGTGGTAATTTGCTTACATGGCTTCTGTAGATGCAATTATTCCTAGAAGCAGGAAAGAACTTTTGTAAGCAAAACACACTTCAAATGTAACATGCCATGGACACAAGTCATTAAACTAATCCTCAGGGCTCCTTGAGGCTTTTTGTACTTTTGGCAAAAAGTATAAAGAAGTATGCATTGTTGCTTCAGTTCCCAAACACTGGAAAGTCAAATATCTAGACTGTCAGGCCTTGCTAAACAGAGCAGAGATTGGTTTTGGGAAAGAATGAGAGAAAACTACAGTAGACCCCCATTACTCGCAGGCTGTTCGGTCTGCCCCTCTTCATGCGAGTTCTGGAATCTGCAAGGATAGTGAACCCACTAAATATTCAAGTACGCCATGCCCATAGCCACGCCCCCTCCCCTAGTAAGGTCTGGAGGACGGTCCTGAGAGTGGGGCTCCCTCTGTAATGCTTCATTAAAGTGGAGGAAACGCCTTTTACTGCTTCCCAGTTCCCAGAAAGCAAGCTGCTTTTCCAAGCACGGAAACCGGAACGGCTGGGATCTGAGAGGGCGTGGAGCCTCCTGCCACTATTCTTTCCCTGCCATGTCTGTGCTGGGTTTTATTGGGGTTTCTGGTTGCTGGTGTGTGTCTCCTGTGTTCAAACATGGCGGACACGGCACGCCGCTCCAGAGCAGGACTCTGGGGAAGACTTGGGGAATGAATTTAGTGCTGGTTGGGGTGGCGCCATAGGTACCCTGGTGCTGTGCGATGTGAGCAGCAGCCGAACAGGCTGGGACAGACCCTGCTGTTCAAAGGGGATGCACTGCCACCAGGCATCATCAAATCACAAAGGGGTTTTGGCTCACAAATCTAAAATCAGATATTCTTTAGGGCTCTGAGAGAAAATGCAATACTTCTATGAAGAAAATTAGTTCCTTTGTATCGCTATTCTGCTTGGTATCAAATGGTTAACATCTTTCTAAAGATACTATTGAAAATAGGAAAATAAGTGATGTATTCATTAGCTCATGGATCATTTAGACAAACTACGTTTCTTCACTCACACAAACAGTATCCCGAAATAATTATAAAACTGTGGTAGTCAGTATTTTTTCTCTACAGAGAAGTGTCATCACCAGTTCAGAGGAAAATCACTGAAGTATTAACCAGAAAAACAACACATCTCTGAAACAGTGCTAGACCAGTTTGACTGTGGTATACCTGGAACGTCTAATGTAGTTACTTTTTTGAAGCATTACCAGACTGAGATGCTGAAGGAAAGGAGAATTATTAAGACATTCTTAATTCCAGAAAAGGAAGGAGAGAATTTTAATGAAAACAGATTGATTTCTAATCCTCACTCTTCCATTTTAGGAGCAGAAATTGGCTTCTCAGCAAATCTGTTTGCCAACTGGTAAACAGACCAGAAAGGTTCAACACACTTAGAATTAAATATTCAGACATTTTCCTGAAAAAAAGTAACCTATTAAAGCTGCAAATTCCTAAACTGCAGTTAACAAAGCCCTTTAGCTGCCACAACAATACTTTATTCAAATGTATTACGTTTATGCAGAGAACTTACCTTCCCAAAAGAAGAAAAAAAGATTCCCCCTCCCCAAAAGCTATCACCAAGCTGTACCATAGGAGGTACTCAAAATATACTGCTACAGGAAAACACAGCACAGTTTTCAGAGATTATAATGCTATAAGAATATCATGTATCAACAGAACAGCTGAAAGAACATCTTTTAGATTTTCCACCACGTACACACTTGCAGTCATCACTATAACTTCAAGCAATTTAAAGCAATAGCATGTTATCATCTAGACAACATTTCTCACATTTATCAGGAAAAACTTGAAAAGTTCAGAGATGAAGTAGAATCAATATTCCAGAAAAATACGCTGTCTCACTCACTGTTCAATACGTGGGGAGAGGTACAGCTTCGGGAAAACTTGAGTAGCTTCTGCATCCTCAAAACTAACGGAGAGAAGTGCAACATCTTCTCCAGGATCTTCATTCACATCCTGTACATTAGAAAAGTAAATATAAAATAGCAAATAGCAAAATAAGACTTATAAGCTCACAGATAACAACTATGAAATACCAATTTCTTTAGGAGAGCTTCAGTGAGGAATCTAAGTGTAACAATCGTAAAACAGGTTGCGAATTTATACTTTCTTACTGTATTAGTACTGAAAAGCATTAATTACTTTAATAATTTTCTTTAAAACAGAAAATAAATATAAATAAAACACAGAAATAAAATCATTGGGTTATGAAGTACACAATAGTGTAGCTCTTCTTCAATTAGTTGAACTATAAATAAGTAAGGATACAGATTTCATTTTTAGGAATTCTTGGTTCAGGAACATCAGGAACATCAGATGCAAACACCAAAGAATTTTTTAAAATGTTAGAATATCCCTGAGTTATGACCACAGATTATACATTTGTTAATTTCAAAGTAGTACGTGGTCAAATTTTTTTTGTGTATTACTCCTACTTACTCATCTTGTGAATGAAAAACATTTTTGCAATCAGAAAGTTATATCTGCAAGTCACAGCCCCCAGGTTTCCTGCAAATCAAACTCATGCAACAATTTCAGCAAAGTCTGCGTTCTCTATAAAAGGATTGTAAGAAAAAAAAAATCCATGCTGAATACGAGTCAATACATTCACAGTTGAGGTTTTCTTTATACCAGAACAATCAGTTACAGCTTTGGGATTATCTAGAACAAATTGTTTCTGGTTATGACCTGACATCCCTCCAATTCCTAAATCACATACAGCACAATCAGTGTATTTCTGCTACACACAACATTTAAGCTCTTGACCTCTAGTTAAGAAAGTAATGAGTCAGTAGTGGAGTCACCTTCATTGACAGCAAATAATATGGTGCCACTTGCTCCTCACAAATAAATCCTTTAACATGTTTTTGCATACGTACACAGCAACTTGCCAAGATGCATTTGTTTTTATCTGTTTTGGAAAAACACGAGAGGAAACAGATAACCTAGCAAATATGTGCTCAAAGCAAGATCAACATGGTGAGAGTGCCCTGGTATGGTCTGTTCTACGGGCAGCTGTGAGGAAGGAACATGCAAACCACTTAAATATTGTTAGGAGAGCCTGCCCTATTGGAGAGAGAAAAAAAATAAAGTGACTACTGCACGGTTCAGGAAGGCAATCTCGTGCCATTTCAAGCTTTGGCAGGACTGAAACTGTTACTGTCCAGAGAGAATAGCTGCATACCAGCTATTACGTGCAGAACACAACATGCCAAGAAACTCAGTGATAAGCTGCAGGGAAGAATGGGTCTTAAAAAAGCCTAATTGTCTTAGATGAAAAATGAGACAGAGCTGACAGTGTTTTCTTAAATTCTGCCTTGGTGCCTTCGCTTCTGACAGCAGAAAGAAAATTGTACTCTTAGAACTGCCTGTAAAATGGTCACGAGCACACTAGGGCTGGAAATCAGGACACGATTTAACCCCAAGTGGCAGGACAACACACCATGAGTGGTGAGGACATCAATAGCTGCTGTCCTGCTGGAGTAGGATCAGTTTATGGTTGGGATTATACGACACGGGTCCCTGTAACTGTAATGGACAGGAACTCATGACCCAAAATGTTCCCTTAAGTGTTATGTTTTTAAGTGGTACTATAATTTATAGTAGAAGAACCAGAACAGATTACAAAACCTTTATCAACAAGACAAAGAGCAACAAAATACCCCCAAGAGTGCAACCCACCCTGACCTTTTCCCCACTATTTCATATACGTACTTTCATCATTAAGGAAAAAAAAATAAGTAAGGAACAGCTTTCAATCCTGAAGCTGAGTATGGCATTAACTGGTTTTTTCCCATTAATTTGCCAACTGTCAATCAAATGAAAACAGGTGGCACACATGGGCAGGCGGGGCAGAGGCAGAAGGGGAGGCTAGCTCATGCTGCAGACACTGGGGAGGAGGCTGCAGTGCTGGGGGAGCACTTTTCCATAGGCTACATACATCACCAGGTGTGCCAGGCGTCGGGCACACAGCCCCCGGGGACACAGAGCGCTTGCATTCTGCAGCAGTTAGCACACCTATCAACATCGTCTCCCCCGCCTGTAGCCACGGAAACAGTAACACAGACACACACACACACATACAGGCAGTCCCTGCACGCAGTCCGCAGGCGGTCCATGGAAAGGCGCTGCTGGAGACAAACACTTGAGAGCACCTCACGCCGAGACACACGGGAGAAGTGGAGGGACATCCCGCTCCTGGCACGGGCAGCACCGCAGGAGTATACACTGTATGTTATAACCCTTCCCTGCCACATAACCTGTGCAATACTCATAAGGGAGTGAACTGTGGCTGTCCCCAGCAAGCAAGAGGTGCCGCCCACCAGGGGCATGCTCCAGGAACAGACAATCAGTATTTGCTGAAAAATATTCTGTGGGTATGCGAAGACGTGAATCAGTAAGCATAAATATGCAAGGTATTACTGTATTACTGTACTATCAGGTGCTTACTAATCAAAGAAAGTCATAAGAAAGAAGAAAAACCTAACTCCAAAATGAATTGGGTGAACACCACTACAGCATCTACGTACAGTAATTACATGTACAGTAATATTACATTCTATTTTCTACACTCAGTAGTGGCTTCTTTAATATGAAGATTCATGCCAGAGTAAAAAAACACACAATCACATAAATCATCACTGTACGTGATTTGCATGTTAAGCTGGAGTAAAATTAAGTATGTAGTAAGAGCAATAAATTGAGACATGATCTTTTTCCATTTACAAAAATAACACAAAACAAACACTACTGCAACTATTGAAGCCAGCAGAGAGCTGCATTATGTTCATTCAGCTACTGTTCAATGCAAACCCAAGTAAAAAAAATGGCATTCTTCTATAACTACCACTTTTCAAATGGATGCATATTTTCAGCTCTGAGGAATTAAAATTGTAACTTAAAAAAGACACAAATCCCCAGCATTCCTGTAGCTTTTAAAAGACGCAGCACAATAACACCATGAAGCTGCTTGACCTTGTTGCTCAAGTGGCTGCAGATTTACAACAAACTCTGACACCATACCATTTATTTCTCCTAGACTTTGTTACTTTTATTTATGCAAGAATCTGCTTGGTAGAACTGCATTCAATGCTTGTGTGTCTGTTATAACTGCCATTTATGAAACTAAACCAAAACCACATGTCTCACGGATAAACTGTGGAAAAGCTTTCAACTAATAGACTTTTTTGATGTTGCCTCTGCCAGTTACAACTTAACTCCTTGAGTGATCTCTCTCCTGGTCATCTCTAAAAACTTGTCAGTCATCACGTGAGAAGACAGAACCAGGCAATGACATTTGCCCAGACCAGGGCATTCCATTCCATTCCTTGGAATTGTATCCTTCCATTCCACTAAACTGTTCAGAAGCAAAGGTTGGTTTAATGCTTCTTATCAAACTCTGCACATGCAGCATCTTCCTTTTTCCTATTTCTGCACGTGTATTTATATCAAAGACTAGGCCAGATTTAAATAGAGCAGCAAAGCAAAAATCATCTCTATTCTCATTTTTCAGTTGGCTTCATAAGACAGAGTGATATCTAATTGCTTTGGCAATATTATCCCTTTTTAGAGAAAAAAAAAAAGGGGGGCTGTTGAACCAGAGTCACATCTCATTTTTTAGTATTTATGTAGCCATGCTTCTTCTCATAATTTGTATTTAATTCACAACACTTAATTCTGGATGGTTTTATTAAACAAATACATTTTATTTTCAAGAAAAACTCATTTTACAAAAATGAAGAATAAAAATTTTATATAAATAGATAGCAAGGTTAGAACTGCCATAATAAGTGCTATTATATAATCACAGAACTTTTCCTACACAAGACACTACAGAAGGTATTATTAAAATGAATTTTTAACTAAACAGAGAACACATCCTGGGCCACAGGAATGTTGAGGTTTAAAAAACTGAATGTAAAAATGCTTGAGATCATTAGTTAAGTGTGTGATAACACACACCTATTAATTTTTCCACAACAGTCTCATGCCTGATAGTAAAAACTCACAACATTTAGAACATTCCAGTGTAAAAGATCCAACACAGATTTTCATGGTGCCTAATGTTTTCCTTGCTTCCAAAAATGTCTATTCAAATCAAACAGGAAAAAATAAATGGATATGCCACTTAATACTGAAAATAAATAGTTCTCTTTCTTAAGAACTGCAAGGGGTTTCCTATGTTTATATAATACTTTGCACAGGGGGGACTGATCCTTGACTAAACCACCAAAGCAATGTGGTAAGAAAACAGCAATAACAAAATCTAGAAATTTTCAACTCACAGGGTTTTTATTTTTTTTTCCTATTGCAGAAACCTACCAACAATTTACAAGAATAAATAAAACCTTATTCATAAACAGAAAGCTCATGGTGTTTGATTCTAATTTGCCCTCTGTCTACTTAGCCAGTGCAGATAAAAGCTACATCAAGTATATATTTTTGAAACGCAAGAACAGGAGGCCTGAATTTATATGTGAAAGTGTAAATGGAAGCTCGAAGGCTCGAATTTTTTTTCCCCAATATACTTCATGAAAAAAATTCGGGTATTACAAAACCCCAATGAAAAACTTAAAATCCTTCTTCCAATTGTATCAGCACTGTCTAAACAATCATTTGTTAGTTTTCATTTGTGTTAATCTCAATTTACATTCAAATGCATGCTTCGATGTTTATAGCTGCTCCCTTTGCAAGATACTTAGTCTTTTCACAAAGTTAGTATGAGTTGTTTATGAAAATTATCATCAAACTTTAAATACACTATCCAAATGGCATTGTTTTCTTGTATCCTACCTACTGTAATTGAAAACTGGGAATTTACTGGAACTGACAATTTATTATGAGTCAGATGGTTGATAGCCAGTCCAACCAAAACATCTGCTCCGCACAGTCACAACTGCTATAACCCATTTCCTCTTGTGCCTGGAGTCCAACCAAGTTGTACATTACAGTTCCTTTTCTTTAAAGATGCAGACTCTGGAAAACCAGTCATTACCTTTTCTTAGTTATCAACAAAGAATTGCCTTGCAGCACCTTATTAAAGTACACTTTTGAGAGGAGGTATTTCTGTATTTGGCACACAAGTGCAACTCACTGCACCAAACGCACAGCACCAAACAGCAATGCATGAAGTGATAAGCAACTCTAGTCTTATCCTGGGCAGTAGAAGGACGTATCTTTCCACGGAAGTGAAAGACTTGAGAGGGAGGGTGCATGCAACTGGAAGAAGTGCATGCAATAGACTGATGCGTAAATCAAGGATGTGGCATTATGAACCTCGTTTAGCATGATTAACAAGAATGAGAAGAAAAGAAACTTAAGATTTGGTAGAAAGGATGGGAAAGCATGTGCAGGAAGTGCACTGGCATGCTATGGGGAGGATAAGCAGCTTCTTACCTGGGGGACAGTAGGAAATGAGACAAAGGAGCTGGGCCTCTGGTAGGGCTCTTAAGTTTGTACTGTAAGTACACACACCAGATGGTTTGCAGATAAAAGCGACGGAAGAAAGAGAACACAAACTGTTCAACCTACATGACATTCATTTGAGAAACGAGATGCCACCCAGATTACTGATATTGCAGACACCTCCTAACAATATGGTCAGGCCAAATCTGCTTTGGGAGGTTCCCTGATCCACCTGATTGCTCCTACTTCTTCCTGGAGAATTTCGACCTCTCACATCTCAATAGTTGGGTTTTTTTGTGGTATGACTAACTGAAGGAATGGAAAACTCCAACAAGTGGTGAAAGGAATGGAATGCTTCAAAGAGGCAAAGAACATACATAATGTGCTGGAGCTTGTGGGGGAAGGTACGATAAAAAGCAGAATATGGATGAGAATGCAATGGACTGAGGAGACATTGATATTAGCATGAGTTGGCTGAAGATGCTAAGTGGGTATTTTAACAGACACTTAACTAGCCTGTTGTATCTTTCAGATCCACTAAGTCAGCTTCAATGAAACTGAGCATGAAATTCATATTTCAGGATCCTCTCTGGAGAAAGAAATGTCTCCAGAAGAGAAATGCATGACACTAACATGGATTAAAGAAAGGCAATTTATCTTAGAGCCAAACTTATCGCACCTAATTCCACAATACAGACTTGTAACATACTTATGAAAACCTGACCACAGAAACAAACAGTAGAATTTGTTTTTGAAGATGAAATGCAAATTGTTCCAGAGAAGAATATATAGCAGTATCCATTTCATCAGTACTAACAGGTTTCTTGCATCACAAGAGTTAGTAAAGTTTAGCCTTTTCCCATCAAACGGCAGAGTCCAATAATGTGAAAAACAACTGTCAAATAAAGCACAAGGTGTTGCAGTGTCACCAGCCAGCTTTGATACAAGCAGTTACCTGTTCTCCTGACCTTTTCCTGTATATAATGTTTGTTTTGTTAAAAAAAATAACGAAACACACTAGGGGAAAGCAGGCTAAGGAATGTGGGATGGCAAATGAGACTGAAAAATCTGCCTCACTCTAGGGAGAATGTATAATTATTCCAGGAAATTCTTTCTCCTGTCTTTCAGGAAACCCACCAGGTCTGATCAAGGAGTGTTGATTCTTTAAATAGGATCTCTAATGAAAACAAAGGCAGTTACCTTACGTGCACTGCCCATGGCACCAAAGCACTCCAAATACAGACCCTTTCTCAAGGTAATGCAGCAAAACACTCGCCTCAGTCTGGGCAAAAGACACATTCAAGCTCAGTGTCACTCCTATTTCAAAAGTTACATGAAAATTACAGGCTGGGAACAATTTTGCAAAATCTAAAAAGCAAGCTTCTAGGACAATACACTGTTTTCTTCATTAAACAAAATAAAATTAATAAATATCTACTGAGCACTAAACTAATCACCAAGACCTCCAAGACCTGATTTCTAAGTAGAATGCTTAAGTTATTAAGTTTTAATAAAACACTACAGTTTTACCATTAAAAAAGATAACCTGAAAGACACGCACATCGTCCAATTACTCTGACGAAGTTTTGTAGGCAGAAAATATTTCAACACCACCATATCTTTCCTAGAACCTCAAGTGAAGAACCTTGAGTTTGACAGGAACATCTGTCTCTGCCAGCACCAGCTGATAATGGGACGAATAAAGTGTTCAGTGACTGCAAAGCTTAGTTTTTAACTGTTCTTAAGGACTGAGCAGCAGTTGCACCCACTCGAACCAAGCTAATGCTGCTGGGTCTTGATGAACAGCTTTTAGTCTCTAAATCAAAAGCACCACAAAATTGTTTCCTGACAATTAAGCTCTTATTTCCTCTACCAACAAACAACCCCAATAAGCTACTTCATTGGCATCAATGGTGCTAGTGGCAGAATGAAGGACAGCACAACTCGAGCAACTGCATGAGAATCTGGCTAAAAGGACAAGACTCAAGGTTTGTGTATACTTATAATCATGTATCCTATATAAATGACTCTTCAAAGCTTGATTGTAAACAATGATCAACTTCAAAAAAAAAGATTTTATGCATAGTCAACATGCTCTGAGCTCCTTCAAAAGTCATGTTAGAAAGTCATGGGAAACAACAAGCAAAGAGTAAGTAGTATATAAAATTAATACCAGGACTAGTAATACCAGCATCCTAAATCAGAAATCACCTGGGCATTTTGGTGAGGCACCTTTGTGAAGGAGGAAGCAGCTTTACTTTGTTCATCTGGGCCTTGCATATTAGTGACAGATAGGGCAATTCTGTGAAAGCATAACATTGAGTGTTGCATTCAAAACAATATTTACAGTTCTTTGTGAATTTTCAGTGCATGGACCATTCTTTTCATCAGTGTTTTATATGTTTGCCACTTAAAATTTTCATTACAGAACAACACAAGATTTATGATGTAGTGATATAATTAATTCTACGACTGTCTGGGTACAGACACTATCACCCTGTCATGTGCCAAGTTATTTCCTTTCTATCAATTGTTTCTCAAAGACATTTACTTTACACTTACCTCTACATTACTATCTACTTAGATAGTAATGGATAGATACTTACATATTGAGACCTGCACTGAGAACTAAAAATGCAGATCAGCATCTACCTTTAAAGGACGCTCATGTTCAAAGACCATGAGACAAGACAACTTTCTCTCTGTGTATGTATGTATGTATGTATCTATCTATCTATCTATCTATCTATCTATCCATTTAGTTTAAATTCCTTGAAACAACATCGAGTGGATTTATAATACATATCCAAATGCAAAAATACACTTTCAATGCTCTCAAAAATGACCAAATAGGAATAAAAATAAAACACAAAATACTTTCCACTTAGATGACTTATGACAGGTCACCCTCATGTAGTTTCTTTCTCTATGAATCTCCCAAAGTTATCAAGCTGCTTCCTCAACATGGAGTTATGATTAATTTTTTAATGTGAGCCCTGTTTTTAACCTTGCTGTCACATATAAAGACTTTGGGATTTATGCAACTTGGAATTCCAATTCTTCAGTAGGGTTTCACCAAGACCTGAATCTCTCAAGCCTTCTTTTCAGATGACTGGACTATAATTTATTTAGAAAGTAATATTTGCATTCTTTTCTCCCATTTTACTGATTTCCCAGCTCTCTAAAAATAGTAATGTCATTGCAGAGGCCAAAGAACAGTCATGTTATATCCCCTGGAAACCAAAATCTCCTAATAAATAGCGAAGTAGAGGACAAAGAGATCATTAAAACAGTTCTAAATAAAAAAAATCTTCTTGCCAAGCAAACTTTCTAATTGTCAAGTACAGCTCTTCTGTACACGTATACAGTCATCCCTCTTTCACTTTGCGCCCCCCAGACAGTGGCTTCAGATCTTTCTGGTGTGATTTTTCAGCGATTAAGGAGGCTTGTTTCATGACTGTGCCTGCGTGAACTGACATGCATGGATAATCAAATTAGACAGTCATGAACATTCAAATCAACCCTCCACGCTGTGCCGCATGGACCATGAGTGCACTGATCTGTCCACACCGCTTCCGTCCTGTGGTGCCTGCCCTGGCTCAGCTCGCCTCTCACTCTGCTCCAAGTGAGGAGACTTTGTGCAGTCATGAAAGATTTACACACTCTCAGGTTAGACATGTTGTCTGAGACTTTCTCGGGGTAGACATCTACCCCAAGTATGGAGAGATCATGTCTACCCACCCAGAGAGACACCGAGACAACAGCACGCGCGCCTCTCCACACCAGTGTCCCCATCCAAGCGGAAAAGGGTTTTTTCCCCGTGTGGGGTGGCCGCGGGCGACGGGAAGTGCCGACACAAACACTAATACACAGCAAGGCAGTGCCGAAACAGTGCTGGAGTGCTGGAGGTCAGTGTGAGGGTGTGGGGCAAATTTGCATATTAATGAGCTGCCATTCTACACAGACAGAGGGCTTCGTGGGGGAGGAACCAGACTCGCGGTACCATGGTATAGGAGGCCCGACTGTATTTGTATTTATATTTTATGTATGTAGATTGATGAAATAAACAGATTAGTATGCAGGGGTCACAGCTGAAAGAAGATTCAGAGGTAAAAATTATACTATTTGGTAAGACTGCAAAGTATTTGTGCAAGTAAGGATCCGAGGTACAGAGCTCAGTCTTAGAACAACAGCGTGACACTAACAAAAGTATTATTTTAAAGATAATGAAATAGTTCATTGATACAATTAATAAATCTCAACCAAAAATGCAGCAAAAGTTACAACACTGTGTAAGAGACATCAATCATAAGTATTTCTGTAACCAAATTGTGATTGCAAGCCAGCATAAGCATTTGTCTTTTAAATCAATCCAACCTTTTATTAAAAGCTTTTTCCCCTTCTCTCCACATATTCCTACACGTTACTGGTTCAGTGAATATCTCTGCAGAATCAGAAATACTATAGATTACATGGGTCACAACATGAATGCCAGAGTAAAGTCATATTCTGAGCTATATCTTCAGTGAACCAGGTAGTACCAACAAGATTTCACAGATGAAAACGTGAATAATCAATGTATGGTGAAAACAAACAAAGCTAAAACTTGCTCAGTGGTCTTTCACCACTGCACCTTAACTCTGCTGACCTGATTTAAAAATATGAAACAGTTTTAAAAGAAAGTGTCAATAGTAAAGGTATTAACTGTATGAGTTTTGTCAATTGCTGCTTCCTGAAAATAACAGGAACGTTTAATCTTATTAAAGTCCATAGGACCGCTGATTCACAAACTGTTACTCTGCAGGCCCATGTCAAGGATATAATATTTCTATTAGTTGTCCAAATATTTCTATTATCCCCTTGTCTCTTTATTACATTTACATCCACAGGATCTTAAAATAAGAGTGTGTGTCTGTGTGGGGCATTCTCTGCTTTGGACAAAGAATATGGAAGTCAGAGCATCCTGTCCCCTTGAGCTCTATGTACAAACAGTCATCTTTCCAACAAACAACATTCTAGGTGCGCACACAAGTGTAAATGTATACAGATGTCACAAAGAGTAATAGCATGTTACTGTAATAAAAACTTTTGCAGTAAGAAAAGAAACACAGCTTTTCTTGTGCATTTGTGTGCAGGTGGTTCCTGATACAGGACACTGGAATGAGGGATAAAACCTTTATTAATCAGAAATGTCTGTGACACTGGTCTTTCCACATCTGTACTGGTATGTAAAGTAGGTACATAATGTGAGGAAAAATTCATAGGGGTAGTCTCTGTTTCATGTATAATAAAAAGTCATGTTCTGTGTCAAGAGAGGTCTTTGGAACTTCTAGTGTGAGGCAGCAACTCTTGTACTTCAGCATACTGCTCAGGTTAAGACTGACTCATCTGTTGTTGTTTACCTTGCCCAAAACAATACCTGAAACATGGGATGTTCAGCTCAATGTGGCCCCAGTGAACTAAAGTGGTGGTTGCTAGAATAATGCATCATGTATTTCCAGATGAAAGACTGACTCCATTGCTGACATTTCCCTGATTACTGACTCAGAAATGGTCACTAGACCTTCCCCTCTATCTATCAGTGCATCCATCACCAACTTAGGATAAGGAATTTGAAGTACATAGTTATTTTACTGTGTCTGGAGGTGTGTTTCAATGAAAAAGATTAGGGTTCAAAGGCTATTAATATTGGTAACAACCTTGAATGTTCAAAGACTTTCCTGGCACTTACTTTCTTATATCGTCTGTACTGTGTGCAGTTCTGGGCTCCCCAGTTCAAGAGGGATGTGGAGCTGCTTGAGAGGGTCCAGAGAAGGGCAACGAGGATGGTGAAGGGACTGGAGGGCAGGCCCTATGAGGAACGACTACAGGAACTGGGACTGTTCAGTCTGGAGAAGNCCAAGGTTCATTTTTCTGTAAATGTAATAGGACTTTCAATGTTATCACAAGCCCTAAATCCCTTGCATATTCTCAACAGCTTCAGCACAGAATCCCAGTTGCACAAATCAACTAGAAGAATATCCTCTGTTCCTAAACAGACACTCAGCTTTCTGGCCATAACGCTGAGTGGTACATTCTTTGGCAAGGTAAATAATCTCATCACACACAAGCAAGAATTTAATCATGATAACAGAATTTGAACTGGAAGTTTCTCACCTGTCCTTCAGGAGAGAATTTAAGAAACTATTACAGAATCACACACAGAATCACAGAATACTATGAGTTGGAAAAGACCCACAAGGATCATCTAGTCCAACTCACCATCTAACNTTCACATCTAAGCGGCATGATTTTTCAGCGGTTAAGGAGGCCCCTTTTTGCAACTGCGTATGCGCGACCTGACACGTGTGAATATTCAATTAGGCAGTCATGAATATGCAAATCAACCTGCACAGCCGTCATGGTGGCTCCACTCCCGGCGGACCGGGTGTGGCTGTGGCCCCCTGGTTCCTGGCACAGCCATGTCGTCGTCGGCTCCACTCTGGGCGGGGCAGGCGCGGTGGCTCTGCTCCGAGCACAGCTGGGTGCCTGCCCCACTCCAAGAGAGGAGGCTTCATGCAGTTATGAAAGATTTACACACTCTCAGGTTAGATGTGGTGGCTGAGACTTTCTCAGGGTAGACTTCTACTCCAAGTATGGAGTGATCACGTCTACCCACCTAGAGACACTGGGACAGCAGCACGTGCACCTCCCCATACCAGTGTCCCTGGCCGAGCGGAAAAGGGGTGGCCGCAGGCAACGGGAAGCGCCGACACAAACACCAATACATAGCAAGGCAGTGTCGAAACAGCACTGGAGTACCGGGGGGCGGAGTGAGAGTGCAGGGCAAATTTGCATATTAATGAGCTGCCAATTAACATGGAAGGTGGGCTTCACGGGAGACAAACAAGACTGCGGTACTGTGGTATAGGAGACCCGACTGTAATTACATTCCTGTCAGAAGTTTTCTGAAATGACGCAAATTTGATGTTCAAACTTCACAACCAATGGGATTTGCCCATTGGTAGAACCCACAGGGTTCTACTGCAGGGTAGAACCCACTTATTCACTGGGTTCTACCCTGCAGTAATGAACAGCTAAGAGTTCACAGGGGACTTACAGACAGCAGCAACTCTTCTACTTCTCACTTGATCATGAACCCCAGTTTCCCTACAGGCATCAATTTCAAAATAATGTATGTAGTCCTCTATTTACTTTACATATTATGTACAATGATAGTAGGGCCCACCACAACACTTCTGGGGGGACAAAATATTAAGAATTTTAAAAAGAACTTGATAAAGTGCAAATTTAGAAATCCTTTCAAAGTAGCACAGGAAAACCAAATTAACCACCGGCTAAAAAGCAGAGAAGACAATATTTAAGATGCCACTGTAAAAAAAACAGATTAAACAGATAATGTTAAACAGTAACATTTAAGCTCCTACATACAGTATTAAACTCTAAGTATAAAACTATCAAGCCTTTTCTACTAAGAAGCTGTTTTAGAAAACAGCTATATTTATCAGTGACAAAATTGCAGTCAATAGCATTTTAGAGATCAAGGGAGAGGGAAGATTCAAGTCACACACATTCTGGGAATTCTCTAAAATTGCAAATTCAGGCCAATTTTTCTAATTAATCTTTCTACCATCAGCAACATGGTTTTTTCAAGTCTGTAAAATTCTGCCATTTCGATACCTTGCACAAAATTCCTCTTTTTTTTTTTGATGTTATGGCATTTATCTAGAAATAAAAAGTGTCTCATCTTTTACTTCTGGAGTCTAAATATAATATTGAATAATATTCTGAGCTAGATATCACCTCCAGTTTCAAACTGGTTGAGAAACACTGCTTGAACCATAAATATAGTTCAAGTTTTAACCACAAGACAAAGCAGTGTGAAAGTCCACTCTAATTAAGACTGAATACATTAAACAAAGCCACTAACTAGTAGCAGTAAATTCCTTTTAAGAATTACAAGTCACTCACCTGTTAGAGTCATTTTTGAAATAGCATACAATCAACATCACATAGAGAATCCCAAAACAAGCTCTAATGTAAGATCTTGTAAAGTTCTAGGGAAAATGAAAGCTTAAGAACTGTGAGTGTAGCAACAAAAATTGTCTGTGCATTAAAAAAAAAACAACAGGAGCTATCAATGAAGCAAATGAATATTAGCATTGGTCATCACAATAAAAGGAGCTGCTAGGCATCAACACTGAAATTCAACACGATCTTACTTATATTTTTCAGCTATGCAAAGAATGGACCTTTCCTTGTATTAACTCTGGAATTCTACAGATTACATAGCCACAGGATTTATCAAAAAAATCTGCTAGTAAAGCAATAGCCATATGTTTCTGTTATGCGCAGTTCATTAGCAATAGAACAACTCATGTTTAAGTGAAAAATTTAATACTTTACTTCTTCAAATAAATCTATCTGCATTTTCTTTTATACTTGTAAAAGCAAGGACAAATAATCAACTGAATGATTTACTTCAAAAACTGTTCTAAATTTAAAGTTACACTCAACACTTACCTGGACTTCAAATTAAATAAATGTCACTGCAACCCTAGCATCACTGAAAATAGTAAATCCTGGAAAACAAATCAGTCCATGTAGAGATACAACCTCTATTCACACCAGTTTCATTCTACAATTGAAATACAGCTTCACAGATTTACATAGTTCTGCTGGTTACTTCTTTCAAAGGTGTAGCTGTTTGCTACAATAAAATTCATAGTATTTTGCTTACATTGTTTTCAAGCAATTCAAAAAATTGTACTGACTGCAACCCACTGTAAAGTGTCCCACAGCTGCGTATGTTCAAAGACAGTATTTCCAGAGAAGACACAACAATGTATTAATCTTGACCTTCCTTTGCATGATAAGCTCTTTAGACGTACGCATGCCATATACAGATGCATCTACATATATGTACGTATACAGGTTCTTCTAGAGGAAGTTATGCTTTAGTTACCAGATGGTCACTGCAATAATTAGCTTAAATGAAACAGAAGTGAAGATCCTTCCACCCTTTCAGTTTTTTGCTGCTTCATTTCGGATTCACACTACAGTCTTGCCAAGTTCTGACCTTTCAGCCCAGGCTGTTACATCATGAACACAAACTTCCCACTAACTATGAAGCTCAGGACTTTTCCCTCTCCATGCAGCATCATTATCTGTTCAGTCCACAACAGAAGCTACTCCTTCTATTTATACTTGGCACCACAGGAATCATCAGAAAGTTCTGTCTAGACCAAGCCTTGATTTCTCTTGATTAGTCCCCAGACTCTCTAAATAATATTAAATAGAAATTGTTAAATATTCTTTCGAAATAACCACTGTTCCGGCTTCCTCTGAACACATCCTTTTTAGCCCCTATAATCTACATCAATCAATACGAAAACTTCTAGAATCTTCACAGTTTTCCAGCAGGTCTGCTTCTGAAAGTGCTTTGCTTTAACACTCTCACAATGTTATCAATGGCAATACTATTTATACATACATAAAAAGAAACGTGCAAATATTCTCTTTCTCTTCACAGGACTAGGGAAGTTATTCTCCCCCTGTACTCGGCACTGGTTAGGCCACACCTTGAGTACTGTGTCCAGTTCTGGGCTCCTCAGTTTAAGA
>WEKX01000715.1:222887-252242 GCA_013390025.1 Pitta sordida
TTAGTGCCATGATTTAGATTATAAGATGGTATTAGATAATAGGTTGGACTCGATGATCTCTAAGGTCTTTTCCAACCTTACTGATTCTGTGATTCTGACATTTCCTTTTGTCTTCCTCCACATTCAATTCCTCACTATCCTAAAATAACTAAAGGACTTCTTAAAGGCTTTTGTTTGGTTTCTGGGTTGTTTTTTTAATATATGTTTTTATTTTATTTCCATAGCATATGCAATCTTTCGGAAAACAGATGCCTCAATTGCTTGAGTCCCTTGAGCCCAAAATACAAGACGGTTACTTAAACCCATCTGCCTTGGTTTTCACTCAGGACAACTGCTTGACAGTAGTTCCCCTTAAGGTTACCCTGTTTGGACCTGTGTCCAAACAGACACGTTTATGATAAGCGGTTGGTTGTTTTTAATAAACATAGAACAGATATCCTTTTCCATTAGGATTAGTCAACACCTACAGATTTGTATCGCTTTTTTTTCCCCCAAACTTTAATTTCATTCATTCTGAGAGGAGCTTAAACCCCACTGCATTAATCAAGGAGTGTTCCCACATTAAGAAATACTCTCTGCAGGTATTTTTGTATCTAGGGAATAGGTTTCCAAGATCCCTTACATTAAAACTTTAATCTTCACAAGATTACTGTAATTACTAGTTGCATGGTAATAACTGGTTTTGTGGCAACCACATGCTTGATGCTCTATTGTTTAAAGAGGAGCAGTCCCTTTTATAAGTCTTTACTATCTGGAAGGCAGATGTATAAAGATACTAGGAAAATAGAGAAACAAAATTAAACATCCCAGTTTTTTTCCTAATGTTTGTTTTGTGCAGTAATTGACTCATTTTTTACAGCTCTCACAACAAATTATCCTAGAACAAGAAAAGGAACTCACTGAAGGGCATTCTTTGTCATAGCCAGTTTCACTGTGGAACACACACCTATGTGAGGTACCTCACATAGGTACAGTTACTTAAAAAAGGGGAGAACAACAGACACACTCGAACAATGTAATCAATGATTTCCTTAGGAAACTGAGCTAAAACTACAGCTAAATGAACAACACAGTTTATCTGCAATACAGTAGAGAAAACTCATGACATAAAAGTGTATAAAGAATTCCTTCACGAAAATGTGTTCAGAGGATGTCAGCAGTACTCCATTCCTTCTAGAGGTTACTTCCAATTGAAAAGCCACTCTTGAGAAGGAAAAATGGAAGTCTATGTTGTCGTACAGGCAGATAGATGGCTGATGATTACGACGAGTATTTGCAGCAAGTCCATGACAGGCTGTACTTAAATAACCCCAGAAAATGGAGGCTCGAGACTGATGTTGAAATGACTGCTGTTTGTACAGCTTCTCAGAAAAAGTCTTTCATCCACTTTTTGAGAAAACAGTTTAAGACAATTTTGCACTGGTTAATAGGAAAATGAAACACGAAACAGGAGGTAAGCCTGTAAAAACCTCTCATGTGAGGGAAGTCAGAATTTAGATTACTCTTCCTTAACTGAAATTACTTTTGAAAACAGAATAACTGGACATCTGTTAGGGGAAAGAGAAATAAGAAATGCAGAGTAGGCACAGACATTTCTAGGACCTACCGGTCTATAATGTACTCCTTGAACAAAGCAGGTGAGCTCTTACTGCTTGTTGAATAAAATGCTGATGGTACGACTGAAAACTTCATTTAAAACCTATTTATATTGGTGATGACCCATGCACTTATACATTCACTACCAGACTGTAGCAAAGGTGCTACAACTTATACAATACTTCATAGATCCAACAGCTGTCTCTTTATTTCAGTTAAAATTAAATGATTTGATGCACTGTTCACTAACATGAATAATATAATCCTTTCTTCAATTCTGAGAAACACTTTGTTTCACTATGCTTACATGAAGAGACCTTTGTCTTCCACTGAACAGGCTCCTCGAGGAAGTGGTCCCAGCACCAAGCCTGACAGAGCTCTTGGATACATGGTGTGACTCTTGGGGGATTGTCGTGTGCAGGGCTAAGAGTTAGAGTCAATGATACTTGTGGATCCCATACGACTCAGAATATTCTGAGGTTCTCTAAATTCCCATACGTTGTGACCTGATAACTTGATTATACAAAAACCAGTGGTGGACTAATTGGTGAGACTATAGAAACGTGTTTCCTTTGAAGATGGGAGATGCTACATCAGATCATTTCAAATAAGACAAAATACTCTACTGAGTCTTTATAGTGCAGAAGTTAATTTCTAGTTATATTCTATGAAATTTCCATGAATCTCATAGGAAATATGAAGTGATGCCACTCTTCCTTAATGATACAGATATACCCCGTCATTTACGAGGAATGGGTCATGCCACGGGCCTCGCGAAACGTCAAACTCGCAAAGACGCACAGGTCATTAATATGCATGCAGGCCATGTCCATTGCTCCACCCCCCTGGCACTCTGGAGCGCTGTGGACACATTTCCACTTCTCCCCTCGGGGTCTCTCAGCACAGGGGAGCAAAGGGAACCACTTCTGAGCGCCTGCTGTGACCATGCATGCTTGCAGCACAACCCCCCCATCACTGCTCCCCCCCTAGTCTCTCCCGACCCCGGTGCTTGCACCAGCCTGGCCCCAGGGGCCCTGCACCGGCCCATGCATGCTCACCCTGTTTCTGCGGTGGGGAAGAGGTGGCCCCGAGCTCTGGTCAGCATTCTTGGAGCCTGGAAAAACCTTAACTATGCAACACTGTGACATCCCGTGCCACTTATGGCAGGGGCAGGGAGCACTGTTATCGGAGTTTCTTTACCTTTAACATCCACTGGGCCCAGTAAAGGCAGCACTGCCCGGGCTTTGACTGGGTTTAGAGTAACACTGTCTTGTGGCAGTGCTGTGCTGGGTCTCAGCGGAGCACACAGGAGACACACAGGACAGGGTCAGGGACCGGGGCACGGTGCCGCAGGGCTCTAAACACCACTGCAAGCTGGGGAAACCGCATGCCCCCCCCCCGCGCCACACACAGGGAGCACCGGAACCACCCCTTGGCAAAGCAGAGGCACTGCACATACGTCAGCGAGGAAAGCTCGCAGATCGCTGAAGCTGAACTGCGAGGTATTTTCCTCGCAAATTGCTGGGGTCGTAATGGAGAGGTTGCAATGCAGCGGGGATTTACTGTATTTTCAAAGGCAAAATGCAATATCCATGATAATAAATGGGACAACTTATTGTCATGATATGGTTGGTAATTCACATACTACACTGACTCTTCAAGTGTTTTTCAATATTTCAATATTTCAGCTATTTTTCATTTATTCTGTGATGCTCATGATCAACTGCATCAACTAAGGAAATACTTGTTCTTGGAAGAGTATGTATATTCCTAGTGTTCTTTAATCTAACATGGTATAATTATTGTTAATGCCAAGTCTAATAGAAGGTCCTTTCTCTTGGCTCTAATTCTGCAGGGAACTTAGGTAATGGAATTAAAAACCTGTGCTTTAAACAAGTGCTGGCACAAACCTAGTTGCAGTAACCAGAGCAACCTTACACAGTGTTGTAGTTACCTTATGTCTGCTCACCAGTCAATGTTTTCATGAGCCTTAGGCAGTTAATGAATATACATATAGAGATCTTTGTGTTAATTCCCACTTAGAGTTGTATTTAGTTAAAGAAACTTAGGATGTTACAGTCCTCACCAAAAATGAGGCACAAAATTATTATTTTTTAAAATTAGGAAAGTTAAGTATCTTCCATATTGCAGCATCTGAAAAAGTAATGAAATGTGGCCTTAAGGTATCCAGCTGTGATACTGAGAAAACTACCTTACCTTCAAAAATTATAAATGAAAACAAAACTCAACAAGAAAGGTCACAAACTTCTGACACCATGAGTAAGACTGATCTGCTTTGAGACCTATGGTGTTGTTCCGTCAATGACAGTACCGTGTCTATAATCAGAAGATACCTTCTTCTAGGCATGTAGAAATTCCAAGGACTTTGCAAAGAGCACTGTGGATATGACCAAGATACCTTCCAATACCATTTCTGAAAGTCAAGATGCTTCATTTAGTATGCTTTTCATTCAAACAGATTAAATTAATATAGTTTATTAATTAAATAAATTTCATATAAGGAAGGCTTTGTTCTCATTAACATGGGGGCTTAGCAGTTTCCAGCACAGTTCAGAGCAAGTAGAGGAGACAAAAGTCACTTTTTTTTAGGACAACAAGAAGTACTCTGGCACTAATCAATGAGACCTATAGTTCTAAGGGTTGAGTTCTGTGTTGAGAACACCTGGATAAATATTGACAGGCTTTGCAGTTTTGCCAGAACAGATACTAAGGTTATTAGCAATCCAGACACTGGCAACAGGCAACACAGCACAGGGAATATCAATGCTTGTGTATTGATCCATGTTGGTATCATAATAAAATTTCATAAATAAGTTTCTTTCATTGAGTGCTGCATCATGTACAGGGCATCCAGAGGAAGACAGAAAGAGCTGAGCCCATTCCTCAGTTCCTCAACCAAACTCAGGTTTGGTTAACTTGACACCATGACAGGTCGAGCTGCCTTTTACATCTAAAGACCTGAATGCTTACTTATCAATGAAAGGAGGAAGAGAAGGACACCCAAGTCTCACCACTGAAAGCCTGCTTCATGTTAAATGAATTCAATGCATGTCATTGCTCGAATGGATAGACTAGAATGTAATTTCCACTGTCTTCTGCTTCATTTCAACATAATGAACTGACATTAAATAATGTAAATAAAGCGTCACAAAAGCAGTTGCAAGGTACTTATAATTCAAAATGTCTGTAATCTTAAATTTATAAATACAAGCTGCTAGTAGCAATTGAAACTGTTACTTAAAATGGATTAAAACAGTATTTAAAAGTTAATCTATGACTACAGCAACCCCCCTAGCCATTTAAAATATTCTCAGTTTGTTTGAAATTAATAAAATTGCTTATTTCCTCTCTACCTCCAACACTGCTGTATCAAAAGATATTACTTGAAGACTTAAAAACATCTACTGAATGACAGCTCCTTAAATTGCATAAAGTTCAACCATGACAAACAAATACTCAAATGGACAAAGATTAGCACACAGAACAGCTTGTACTCACCTATTAATAAATAACATACTAAATTTAGGTTGACAGCCACAACTAAATTAGTAGATGAAGGAGTTACTGTAGTTGATACTCCATGGCATAAAAATTGCACCTATCAGAATCTATTTCTGATCTATCACTACATGACTCTAGCAAAATTTTACATACCAATTTCCCAATTTTAAAATGTGAGATTAATACATTTTATTAGTGAGGTTACAGGGCTTAAGTCAGTATCTCTGAACTTTTAGGTTCTGACTGCAAAGTTCTCCATCAACTGCGCAGAAAAGAAGCCCATTAATCTCAATTCCACCAACTGCTTTGTGAACAGGAAAAAATTTCAACTTGCAGAAGCATTCCCAGTATCAGATAGCTACCACTGACAGCATAAAATTCTTTTAATAGGAAAAGAGTAAAAGAGTAATTCAGCTGATGAGCCAGACTTCAGCTTGAGGCTTTTATAGGAATAAAAAATCTCTGAAAACAGGATTCATAATATTGATGCAGAAATAGTGAGACAAACTCAATACTACTAATGGTGCAAAAGACACCACTTCAAATGCTTTTTACCTGTCTGAACCAGTTTTGCTACTTTGACACACCTACAATTCTTGTATATATTTATCCCTCCGAAACACAGAACAAGCATATAACACAGAGGCCTTTATATATAATGCCATATAATTACGCTTCACATTTCAGATGGTTTTAAAATCAATGTTTATGAATCCAGTTCTGTGATCATGATGCAGTCATTTTCAATGCGGGCAGAGTTCACCCCATGGAATAAAAAACACAGTCGTCTCTTGTATGGCCTGAAATGCACCAATTGGGCCAATTAGACCAGGCTTTCTATAAAGGTATCCGAAATGTTTATTTTTTTAAAAATTGCACACAACAGGAGACATAACACTTTTTGCCTTGATCACTTTCCAGCACCATAAACCTGTTCTTTTTTTCTAACATAGACACAGGGAAGTGAAACTAGTAGCTAGTCCTTTCCCACAGCATGAAGTGTAATGAACATTTCTTTGCAAAACAGGGAAGACAACCCACCAAGCATGAGGTACGCACTTGTTCCTCACTCCAGCCAAAACTTTGGTTTAAATATAGAAATCAACTCTTCTTTATGACAGCTGGGTATCAGTGATTCCTTGGTTCTAAATGCAAGTGACTTCATCCTCATTGCAGAATAATCAGTTACTCTGGTTATCTTCAGTATTTGTGTAAGAAAAACCGAGAAGCAAGAGCTAGCAAAGTCACATCATCATTCCAAAAATTTATACGGCAATATACATTTCATACTGTGTAATTCTCAATAAATATATTGCTTGTAGGTGTTATTTTATTAAGATCTGATTTACGTCACATATTTGCAACACATCTAACTTTCTACAAAAACTGTAGGAAAAATACAACAGAAAGGAGTTAACTTCGTTCTCATTGCCCTAGTCCTTTACAGAAAACACTAATCAAAACAAAACAAACAAGGGAAAAAATGAATCCTTTTACTGTTCTGACAGTACAAACACACGTTAAGCACAAGCAAACTTATTGAAAAGTTGTCTACCTGCTTCTCAGCATGTAAATGGCGTCCAAGCCACTGGAATAGCTGTACAACCAATAATTTGTTATAGAAAGAAATTTAAGACTACAATAAACATAAAAACATTATATCAACTTAAAATTATATGTCACTAATAAGACTGAAATATTTCCCCCTCAGTTTATATAAAACTCCAAAATATTACATGACTTGCCCTCTCAGCATCAAATTGAATTTCTTGAAGAAGCTCGGTGTAAACCAAAAGAGAATATAAAATTTGTGCATCCTGATCCTTCAAGTTGGTATCTCGCCATGAGAGAAGGAAAAAGAAGACTCTGATGCTCACTGTGCAACAGAGGCTTTAAAGATGTTAGTATGCTTTGGGGTTTTTTTATACAATCTCAGAAATATATATATTTACACCAATGACATGTGCTGCACATTTCCGTGTAATATAAAAATTTGTGCATCAGCCATGGCAACAAAAGAGCACAAAGAGCACATACAGTTCTCTTATTACACTCAACAGTTTTGGTCACTTCAAAGTGAGCTTGAAATTAAGCATTTTGGTATTACTGCTAAACTTGAAAAGGAAACACGTACACTATTAAAAACAGAACAAAAATTGAAAAACAGTATCTGTTCACTTTTGAACTTATTTTACGATATCACAATGTTAAAATAAAAAATATTATTTTCCCACCATAAATATCAATGCCCAGGAATTTGTCATCATTCTCAAAAGAAATACAAAACATATTGAAGAGCAATAAACAATTTGCTAACAATTACATTTGTGCACTACCAGGATGGAACTCCTTTGAAAAAGTCTCTTCTTTTCATATGCTAATTCCTGGAACACGTGCAATGTCAAGTTCCTTTATTTTTTCTTCATTTTACAGGCAAGCTTCTAAACAACTGCAATTGATAATAGTCTCTAGGTACCAAAAAAAGATGATAAAAAAAAGCAGGCCCAGTATCCAGAGAAAGATTAACACAGATGAAAAATAAGTAGGTGCACAAAAATTAACTTTTAATGTTCCTACTGTTAGAAAAAATTGTATTTTAAAATCCAATATTCACCAAAGCTAAAGCATTTATCATTAACAATACATTGTTCAGACTCTTTCTTCCCCTGCCAATAAAATCTTTTTTTCAGACACATTATTCCTTCATGTGCTGTTTGGAGGGAAATAGGGAAATACTTCTCTGTAATAAAAATTCTTTCTGTATTTTTTTTCACTCCCTTCCAACTTATACCAAACAAGAAAGGATAACACATATCCTTTTATGGTTAAAAAAATTCTGACCAAGGTCCTTAATGTTCTTGGACAACCCATGCCCACATTACCACAACATTTTCTTGACTTAACACAGTTTGAAGATGAGGGTGATGCCTTACATGCTCCAGGCTGAATAGATTTCTTAGGAAGACATGTCCTGACAGATAAACTTAAGAGAATAAGGTCATTGATTAATCGAGAAAGGATTCCATTAAAATAATGGAATTAATATATTTGCAGATGGTTACTTAACAGGACACTGTCAAGGTATTTTTGTCAATTTTTGAACATTTCCTTCTCAATCAGGATTCATAAATGCTTTGTTCTGTATCTGTCTAGTTTTCAGCGTGTTAGAAGCTGGCTTGCAAATAAGTGCTGCATTAAAAAAAAAAAAAAAAGCTAAATAGTCCTGAACTAATGGTTTGCTTAAAAATAATAAATGGAGCGTTTCCAAATACTTTGTTTTCCATGTAATAGTTTTACAAGGACCTGAATACATTCATGAGCAGGAGAAATTGGTAAATATCTGGAGACAATAATGTCAAAGCTTCAAACTAGTGTTTTCAAAAGTTTACATCAAGTAAGCTTCCAAAATACTAATTTCAAGAAGAATAATTTTCATTGTATTTTTTCAATGAATACAAAATTAGAACACAGAGATGCAGAGATAAACTTGTTTCCACTCTTTCTCTGCGATTCAAAAAACAAACTGTGCTTTGTACAGCTGTAAATATCTTAATAGAAAGTACCTTCTAAAATTGCCTTAATATGGTAATGCAGAGATTATTCATATTCCTTTACAAATTCAGCTCTTGTTTTTTCTGTCCAATCCCTAAATAGCTTTTGCATATTGATGAGCAGTTAATAGCCTTCATATGGAAAACTTAGTATTGATTCCCTTAGCCTACATGAAGTGAGAGATTTCCCTCACAGTAACAATGATGATCAACTCAGTGGAGGAAGGAGAAAACCAGCTGAACAGTGACTTACCACAAATGTTCCTGCACTGATCACTTGGCTAGATATTTACTTTTAAACTCCATAATTCCTTAGATGGGCATTCTCATTTTGATTTAAACAACACTGATAGAGGATTACGTTGCAGGAAGGAGTTTACAAACAAATTCAACCAAACATCTCAGTGTAAATATTCTACTTGGGCATTCACCCCACTTGAGCAAAACTGTTCTCAAACTATTAGGATGATGAAAAAGTTTTGACTGTCAGCAAGTTTTTCATTCTAAAGAACACATATTGTAATAATTTTTATTGTTTTTACTTTGGTTTCAGGTTCACTACACCTGTAAGCACTCTTTTCAGACGCCTCCCCATCCTCTTCTCTCCTTTCCCTGTCCTGTTTTTGGTCTTAAGAGATAATTAAGTTTCTAGAAACCCCATGCTCATCAGCAGTTGGGTAGAGAAGAGAGACAACTCATGACTCCACCGAATACCAAGACAGGTAAATGCAGTTTGCTATGAATAGCAGAAAATGAGGGCTAATCCAGTGAAAACTCTTCCCATCTTCTCACCTGATAAATTGCTACACAGGACATGAAGGGGAGCAAAATGGAACACCACAGAGATTCAAGGAGATGAGTGATTACACATGTATGAAATGAAACTTCACTACTGCTCACAAATCTGGTTGTTCTACTTACAACACACATCCATGTGTGCCAGAAAACTGGTCCAGAAGAAGAGTCCTACTAAGCACACACTCATTTTCTGTCTCGATGACTGCATAGCAAAATTAACTATCTTTTTTTCTTTAAATCCCGTTTATACAGATCGCTATTAAAATCTTCCAAGTTTCACAGGAATGCATGCTTTCAAACGTAATCGATAACAATGTTTTCAGTCTTACACAGATCTTCACTTCTTACTGGGTTTCAAATTATATTTTTCCATTAAATTATCTTTTTCGTGCTATACTTTTATATTTTGTACTGAAGCACTATAATAATAGTTTATTCATCCACAGTTAACACCATCACCTTCTGAAAACAGTGACAACAGTTTGATATCACTGGCACGTAACTTTCTCCACCATCTTTCCAGGATGGATAATTTTATCCACTACTTATGTCTGAAGGGGTGGTCCTGGGAGCGTGGCTCGCACTGTAGCGCCTCATTAAAGCAGAGGATGCCCCTTTTGGTGCCTTCCAGCTGCAGAATCTGGGGTCTGGGATGTTATGCACACCTGTGAGGTCGCACAAGTTGCTGAAAATCCAACCGTGACTAATTGAATACACAAACACACAAACCGGGGGTTTCTCTGGTAATCCCTTAAATATCGCGGGGGTTGGCTCCAGAAGGATGCCGGGATAAGTGAAATCTGTGAAGCATCAATTCATATACAGTCATATCTCTGTTTTCATGGAGTTCATCTTCCATGGGTCCCATGAATCACCCAATCCTCAAATATGGGTTCACGGCAAAAACTGCTGTGAATACGTGACTGAAAACATCACAAGAAAATCCATGGATATGCAACCACAAGGACTAAACTGCAAATCTGATGACACGCAATTGCGAATTGCAGAAACAGCCGCAAATACGCCAAAACACGATCGCGAACTGCGGCAAAAAGCGGTGAATACACGTATATGCAAAACTGGAAGTGCAAAGCCGCTAGTACTGCGCATGTGTGTACCAGGAAAAGCCCGCGAATCTACAAATAATATCTGTGGCTTAAGAACCTGTGAATCACTGAAGTCGCACGTGAGAAGGCATGAATAACCCAGGTATGACTGCATACGTAAATATGGCCAGCCCCCCACCTCCTTAGCCCCAAGCAGCAGGAGCACATAGGAGGAAGCAGGAGGAAGCAGGAGGAAGCAGGAGGAAGCAGGAGGAAGCAGNCAGCAAAAGCAGCAGCAAAAGCAGCAGCAAAAGCAGCAGCAAAAGCAGCAGCAAAAGCAGCAGCAAAAGCAGCAGCAAAAGCAGCAGCAAAAGCAGCAGCAAAAGCAGCAGCAAAAGCAGCAGCAAAAGCAGCAGCAAAAGCAGCAGCAAAAGCAGCAGCAAAAGCAGCAGCAAAAGCAGCAGCAAAAGCAGCAGCAAAAGCAGCAGCAAAAGCAGCAGCAAAAGCAGCAGCAAAAGCAGCAGCAAAAGCAGCAGCAAAAGCAGCAGCAAAAGCAGCAGCAAAAGCAGCAGCAAAAGCAGCAGCAAGCGCAAGAGGAGAAGGGCTCTGCAGGGCGGCTTTGTTAATATCCGCTTGAGACAGGGTTAAAAAGCTTTCACCTGTTTTATTAACCTGTTATTTATATGTGTTATAAGCGAGTGAGCTCTGGGTGGCCCAAGTGAGCAGCATCAGCCGGCACTGCCCTGCCCAGTCCCAAGAAGGGCAAAAGAGTGGGGAAGCAGGAAAACGTCTTTGGAGGGAAAAAACCCTGCAATCCACTGAAGCTGCACTAGGTGCTCCACAAAGTAGCAAGGGATTACTTAAGTCACTGCTACACAGTAAAACTGATGCTGCAAGAACACAACTGAAAAAAAGGCCAGCCTTATTTATTACAATTCAATTCACAGAACATTGTGAGTTGGGGGGGACCAACAAGGATCATTGAATCCAACCCTTAAATGGCACCACTGCCTCCCCAGCGGGGAACCAAACCCTGGTCTCCCGTGTGAGAGGTGGGGACACTCACTACTATACTAAAGTGGATTTTTTGCACAGCTTCTCATGAAAAATTTGCAACTGCTATCAAGAGAATCCCTTTGGTAGTTTCATTCCAATATTTCTTTTGTTTTAAGAGAGCTTATAAAGCATGCAATCCTACAGCATCATATTATCAACACTACAGTACTTAATTTCTACCAAAAAAGTAATATGCACCTATTATTTCCACATCTGGAAATACAGTTTCAACAACAATTTCTGATTTTATATTCAAAAAAACCCAAACAATCAAACTTGTAAAAGCACTTTGAGTTGCCATGTTCAAGTAAATATTTAATATGACAAACCGCTCTTCTGTTCACTAGCTCTTGCGCAGTCAATTATACAGAACAAAGTCTAGAAACTGCTTCCATTTCAACAGCCTTTTATAGACATTGTCAAAATACATGATATGCATAAAATAGAAACACCATGTGAAGAACACAAAATTAAATTATAATATTTCTCACACAAATAGTCCACAAGCCAGATTACATCTACCTCGCTCTTTGCTCTGCCATTTACTTGCTTTTCAATTAAAAAAAAAATTAATATATGAAATAGTCACAATGTTTTTCTCTCATATAGAACACAGATCAGTTCTGTGAATTTTAGAAAGAAGGCATAAGAGAAGTTAATATTATCAGAGGTACACTCTACTTCATCGAGTTAAAACTTAAAAAGAGCCTGATCCTGAGAAATACTATAAACAGTAATCCCTCGCTACTTTGTGGTCCACCATTCACAGGTTCAATACATTGCAGGGTTTTTTTTCCATGTCTTTACCATCTTTACCACTACTTCACAGATTTCCCTTATTGCAGCATCTATCTGGAACTGATCTTCTGCGATATTCAAGGGATTACCGTACCTGCAATATGTTTATTGCCACTGAGGTCAGTGGCATTCAGGGAACATCTTATTCCTTTCAGAAATGGAAACCAAATTCTTCTTATTATTGCTCGGACCAGTTGCTGGAACTCTGAGCCCCGGCCTTTTCAATGCAAGGGGGAGTTTTGTTGTTGCTGAACATAGTTTGGTATGTGGGAAATAAAGCAGCATACACTTATCCAAAGAGGTGTCCAAAATTACTGTAAGACACTAAAGAACAGTAAAGAATATTATGGAGGCACAACATAAAAATCCATACAAGTGGAACGGCCTAGGAGAAAAATCTCCAGAAACTTTGAAGTTGTATAACTCTCCGTGCTGACAGGTATAGATGGTTTTCCTTCAAGAAAAACATGTCAAAGTGAACTCGACCAAAATGACTGCTCACTGTAATTGTGATGAATTATGAAGGTTATAGAAAGAGAAGGGAGAGGAAGAATATAATTCTGGTTAAAGCCTTGGACAAGCTCTCTACTCACAGCTCAGATTCCACTTTGAATTTGTATACACCTAGTTCGTATACACTTGAAGCATGCTTCAAGTCCTGTGTGAAAAATACAGGTGTTTTATTATACATCACAGCTGCTGTGAATAATACAGTCATACCTCCATATCTACTAATTACAGGTCTCCCGTGGAACCTTTAATCCACGAATACAGATTGGACATTAATAAGGCAAATTATTGCCAGAAATATGGCAACTTCAGAACACTGCAACATCCTGGGCTCCTTACGGCAGCAGGAGCGTGGAAGTTGGAGTTTTTCCCCTTTAACTGCAGCAGTTAGCACTGGTGGGAGTGCTCTGTTTGAGTCTATGAATACCTGAGTATACACATATGCACCTATGCGCTGGCAAGTCTAGGCTGGCTGCTGTGGCCCAAATGGGCTGGAATGGGCTGCACGCGGGTCCATCTGTTACAGTTAAAGACTTCCTGACTCCTGGGAGGGCCAGCTGGGGCTGGGGCTGCCTGCCACGGCCGTGTGGGACCGCACCACTCCGTGAATAACCGAGTAAGTACTGCAGGAAAAATTTCTGTGAATGTGACAGTGTGAATAACTGAAATATGACTGCACATTAAATAAGACCTTGTGACATGATCAGTTACTCTTTTCATGTAGCCTATGTGGAAAAAAAGAGACAATACCTGCATGTATGTCAAAATGGTAAGTCTAATTTGACCTACATTTCAAGAGCTTATCTAATCACTCAACAATAGTAAAATGAAAATTAAGTAAGACTTATTATTTTTTAAAAGTCATTAGTCTAGGTGAAATGAGACAGAATTAATGATTTAATCTAGGACACATATTATAAATGCTAAACAATGAAAATAATAATTTGGAATGAGTGTGTTTATTCTTTGTTAACCAACACATTGTCCTCGGGGTTTTGCAAATGAGTAGCTGATTATTTACATACCATCAATCAGTCATCAGTTTTAGTCAAAACATCAGTCAAATTTGTCCAATAATTTTCTAGACTAGAAAAGACTTTACAATAAAACACTACTCCTGAATCTCTGATATCTCCAAATATATAAACACATTCAGATACAGGAAAAAATATATATGTATTTCAGCAGTTTTTTACGCTACAATAACCAATTATTAAAATGACAGAAAATGACGAGTTGGAGTAGCATTACTAGTTTAACTCTATTTCACTATTTTCCTTCACCAGAAGTTCTTCCTGTTGGTATCAGTCATACCACGCAAAGTCACGTTCCCACTTTCGCTTTTTCACATCCTCCATGGCTTTTTTTCAGCGAAAACTGCTCAGTTCCTCATGGTGCTTTCTGGTTGGGGCATATGCACCGTATTCCTGGCACGTCACGGGGTGAGACTGGCCCACGCTGGGGAGCAGGACAGCCACGCCCTGCAAGGCAGCGCGGCTCGCTCAGGCACTGCCCAGAGTCCCTCCCTTGTGAGTGTTGTAAAGTTTATATGGTGACAGTGCTTTATGCCGGCCGCTTGCCGCAAGGCCATGGCAAGCAAAGCTCACGCTGGGTCGCCAGGTTGCATTGCGACCACAGCTCACGCTGGTTCCGCGGAGCCCACCTGCCCTGGCCCTCTGCGCCAGGGCTGAGCCCAACCACCTCCCAGGCACCGTTCCCCCTTCCCCTCCCTGCTGCGGGGATATGCACCCCCACCCGCCTGGCTCTTCATTCCACCCCTGGCTGCAGCAGCCTCCCCAGAGGCAGCGAGAGGAAGCTGGGGCGTGGGGAGGTGGCAGGAATGCCCTCCAGCACTCTGAGGCAGAGGGGGGCAGGGTGACAGGTGTGGCTTATTTGCATATTTGTGACACGCCTATCCTCATGAAACAGGGGATGTGCGTCAGGGGAGGAGACCTTAACCCCCATAGATTTTGAGGTATTACTGTATATAGGTATACTTAAATATTGTACATGCACTTCAGAGAGTTCATTATTAAACTAAAACCCAACATTTAATTCATGAACATCGTTTTACCCAAATTTTGATGTACTGGTAACCTGTTAAGGCCTAAGGAGTGCAGTTAATTGCACTCAATGAAGCCAAATTAATGCTCCTCCCTGCTGCCCCTTCTCTCCCATGGACGTGCTGTTTGCAATGATTACAGGCCCCAGCACATGAAAGACGTACAAGTTCTAGCATGAACACTTAAATCATTAAAACAGAAATAGAGAGTCAACAGGTCTAAGATTTATTATTCTTTCACTGTCTCACTGAGACGCTGCTGGACAAGGCAGTCTTTCCATTAGACTGCTTCATCTAAAGTCTCCTTCTAAAACAGAACCAATATACACCTTATATAAACAAGCAACTACTTTCCTAAACATAAGTTACTGTAGAAATTAAATGCTCAATAGTAAAATGGCAAATTACTCATTAGCAATTGGTGGACAAAATTCTGTGCATTCTCCTGGTAACATGGAAGCAAAATGGCAGACGACCCTATATATTTTATATTTTTACTTTATGTTTCATGATATTATGATTAATGACACTGTCAGTATGAATTAGACAAATATAAAAGTGATGGATCATTCAATCTCAGAATACTTACTGCTGACAGTAACTGATTCAACGTTAAAGCTTTTTTTTTTTTTTTTTGCTTAAACCTAGGAAACCAAATAAAGGTGAGCAGTGTTACACACTCCACTCCACACAGTTATTTTTCAGATACATCTTAAAAAAAAAGGCTAAAAACAATCAAACCCCCCTTTTTAGACTGACCGGCATAAAAAGATTTTGTGTATTTAAAATAAAAAAGTTACCAGCTCAAATCACAGAATCTAAACCAAGAATGACTAAGAACCATATGAAATCATCATACAGACATACATTCACATCGGTATCATTCTTTCTTAACAAAACAGACATAAACTAGTAACCTGAAAGCCAGAACAAACCAACCCCAAAACACTAAACCAACCCAGTCACTGTAACAGTAACACTCACACTTTTGTAAACACAATTTACTTTAAAACCTGCTGCAGGACTTAAGCCCTGATCTGATGCCTAAGAAGAACCCTAATAGTAGAAAAAGGCTGTGGGATCAGCACTGAGATGTCCTCAAAACCCTACCGTGATGCTTTCTGTACGTCTGTATTTGCAAATACAGATTTGCTGGTTCATGAATTTTACAAATTATTGCTACACTCAAATTCTTTGCTCAACAACTTCTCAAATGTTTTTCCTTCAAGATGAAATGGCAATGGAGAACTGATTAAGAAGTTTTAAGAAATACAGATCCAAGATCCACATCCTAGTTTAAGACCCCTGTACATTGCTTGTTCTACATTCTGTGGGTAGATCATGACAGATAAACACCAGCATTATGTAATAACCTGCAATTATTTTTATGGCTATTGAATTCCATTCTTCCTATGCAATATATAAAATGCAAATGTAAAGCAATAGTACAAATTACAAGCCCTAACAAGGCAGTAAATCTGAACCAAGTCACGCAACATAACGTGTCTATAAACTTTCCCACCAGATGCAAAAAAAGTCTTTTAAATTTCAGAAGCCGTTATTTTAAACTTATTTCTCTTCATTTTTAAAAGAAAATTAATGAAAATCACCCCCTTTTCTAGTTATCTCTGAATAGCAAATTAGTAGTTCTATCGAAGTGCAGAAAAATTCACAGAAATTGAGCTGAATATCCTAAGATTTAGCACTAGATGTGCTGGTCCTTTACCATTGCATTATAAAAATAAAATGTTTAAATAGAAAATAACTGTCATCAGAAATACAGTTGATTGGAGACTATGATTCATATTAAGATCATAACCTATAAAAATCATCAGCTGTGTAGAATGAGCTGTTCCAGTTGACAGACCTTACTAACAAAATCTTCCAATAAATTACAGAAAAAGCTGATTAAAAAAACTGCTTTTGGCTTTCAGCACAAGGACCTTAAGGTGCCCCTGACGCCCCCTGACACTAACATGTTTTATGTGGTTTTAGTGACTAGATACTACCAACAAGTCATGTTGTTGTGGAAAAGTTGTACTAACAAAATCTAGTGAGAATACAGGAAACCGAGCAGTTTAGAGAATTCAAATATAACACACTGGTTATAAAGTATACTTTTATAGAGCTTTGCTTTTCATAGTTTGTGGGCAGGAGATATCAAGAATAAAATCAGAAAAGGATGACTAATTAAATCAGGGTATCTATAAGTATTTCTGAAGCTTCACTGAGCTACAAGCAGCTACCAATTTACTCTTAACTCTCCAATGGCAGAATCAGTAGATTCTGTGACAAGGCAAGAGGGCTGATCAGTTCTGTGAAACTCTGCAAGGTTAATATTACAACTGCAGTGTAATACACAGGTTCTTACACCTACGTCAACAACTGAAACATCTTCCAAAATTAAAAAAAAAAAAAGACAAAATAAAACCCTCAAATCTTTAGGGCTGACAGATTTTATGAGTTTTTTAAAATGTTTAATCACAAAAAAGTCACAACTTCCTAAACTGTCAGAAACATTTCATGACATGAAGACCTTTCCCCCTGGGTTATTTTTGGCCTCAGTCAATATGCAAGCTCCACTGCCTGGAATTTTGCATCTTTCTGGCACCCAGCTGCTACTCTGACACTGGCCAGAGTATTAAAGTAAAGGAACATTTCTTCACTGGTACTTCATTTAGTACTTTCCAATGAAAAAAAGTAGAAGAAGTAAACTGCAGATTAATAGGTGCAGGCTAAAACGAGACACAAGTACAGTTATACCTCCTCCATCGCNTACCGGAGAAACTGGCTAAGAAACTGCGCGCCGTCCCTGTGTGCTGTCCCCGGGGGGCGGGCCCATCCCATCTCACAGGGAGAGCCAGCACCACCCCTTGGCAAAGCAGAGGCACAGCGCATGCGTGCTCTGGGGATGTTTGCAGACCCCGGAAGTCGGACCGCGAAAAAATTGCTTCGCAAATGGGTGAGGTCGTGAAGGAGAAGTCGCGATATAGGGAGGATTCACTGTATCTATGACATCTCTTATTGATAAATGTCTTCTGTGCACACAGTTTACATTTATTTTCACAGCCTCTAGATCATGCAATTTATTGGCTTCAGCTACTACAAACTATACTGTTTCACATATTGCCAGTACTAACTTGCATAGACCCACTTCTAATCTAAAATCTCAATGGCTCATTATAATTGTGTTATAAAGTTTGCCCTTAAACTATTAACAGAAGAAATCCAGACAAACCTTGATGTTCCAATATTCTGTTTAAGTAATTTAATGCTGGTACAATAAGCAATTTCATGAACTTGATCCAAATGCTTGCATACATATCAAGATACGGAATACATTATGGATCATAATTCAGGAAACTAATTTTGTGCCTCTCTCTCAAAGTCTTAAATAGTATAATATTAATAGCAATCTATATATTAGCTTAAAAGATCTCTATGGGAAGTATGGTCAAAGTAATGTGAATTATTAAAACTACGTATTATTTCAGGATTATTTATAAGTCTTATGAACTTCCAGTTTTCCTGTTGGTTGAGAGGTAAAATGACACCTGGCACCATAGACATGACAAGCTTCATACAGTATATAAAGTCTATCTTTCTGTCCAGAGCAGAAGACAGAAATATGTTACAGAAGACAGTCAAATAATACATACTCCACAGTGTCCTACATTCGTGTGAGAGGTAGCTGTTCAGTATAGGACCAAACGGTGTAGTGCAAAAAGATCAAATCAGATTTGGACCCTAATTCATTCTTGCCATTGACTTTGTGACCTTAAGACACATCAGGTTTTAGTTACCAGCTACAACAAAATCAAACTGAGTTTAAAAGCAAAAGAAAATATTCTTATTTTTCAGAACATTTACCTCAAATTTTTAAACAACATTACATAGTACTATTTTTTGTACAAGAGTGTATTTGCGCTTTGGTATTTGCAGCAAATTAACACAAACCTTAAATGCTGTCAAATAAATCAAACTGCTACATCACAACAGTAAGAAATCGGCCTGGAAAAAATATCTCATTCGACCCTTCGTATCATGCTTTTGTTTGTTCTCTACTATAGTTGATTACTCAAACACACACAAGTATTGCAGTCTTTTCACAGTACTTGGAACTTGGTCTGAATCGTAAACAAAAGTTGCATTCAAGTCTTTTAAGAGACTTCCAAATGATGAAATCACAGTAAGGAAAAAAACACAAATATGTTCTTATCATTTAATTTGAACCTGAGGATAAACCTTTTCCATTGACAGTCTTACACACAACTGTTTGGCCCCTGGCAATGTGTCTAGACAATGTCTGTTATTTGTTTCAGTTCTAAAAGGTATGCACTAAATGCAATGGTCATCACAAAAAAAGCACTCCTCAGACGAAAACAGGTCTGCATTGCCTGTACACTTGAATAGTAAGAAATTATTAGAAGGCGGCTGGTCATAGCATCATAGCTAATTTGGGCCTGATACTAATTAATCACAACATGCAGGTACATACAAATAGGAAATGAGTATATTAGAAGATACACACAAGAAGGTCGTGTTTATCAGGGAACATCTTACTTAGTCAAAACCTTAAAACCCCCACATAAATAAGAAGAAAAATACCTAAATGTCTTGTTTTCAAGAGCATCACTGGCAACACACTCTCAAGTTCACTCATAGTATGCAATGATACTACAGTCACAAAATCCAGCACAATTTGTAAAGTACTAAGCTGCAGAATTTTAATGATTTGTCATTAAAATGACACACATGCCCCTAACTGACAAAAACTACAAAGAATGAAAGAAAACTACGAAGAGCAAATGTACCCAGATAGCCAAGAAGGTCAATGGCATCCTGACATGTATCAGACATAGTGTGGTCCAGCAGGATAAGGGCAGTGACCATCCCTCTGTATTTGGCATCAGTGAGACCACACCTAAAGTCCTGTGTCCAGTTGTGGGCCGCCCACTACAAGAAAGACATGGAGGTCTTGGACCATGTCCAGAGTAGGGTAACAAACCTGGTGGAGTGTCTGGAGCACAAATCTTATGATGAGGGGATGAGGAAGCTGGGGTTGTTTAGTCTGGAGAAAGTGAAGCTCAAAGGGGACCCTTCTCACTCTCTACAAATACCTGAAATGAGGTTGTAGTGAGGTGGGGCTTGGCCTCTTCTCCCAGGTAATATGTGACAGGACCAGAGGAAACGGCCTCAGGTTGTACCAGAGAAGGTTTAGATTGGGTATTTGGAAAAATGTGTTCACTGCAAGAGTGATCAGGCATTGGAACAGACTGCCCAGGGAAGCGGTGAAGTCATCACCCTTCAAAGTTTTCAACTGATGTGCAGATGGGACACTTACGGTCATGGTTTAGTGGTGAACTCAGCAGTGCTGGGTTAACAGTTGGATCTGACGGTCTTTTCCATCTAAACAATTCTATGATTCCATGAAAATTTAAAATAAGCATTTTAGATGCTAAGCTTATTACCTTCATTATTACTGTAGTGTACAGGGTATCCGTAAAGAGCAGAATTGTGAACTGGAGACTGACTCTCTCATACATATCTCATACATATAACAGTCTGTACAGAGAATACTTCCATTGAAAAAATATTGTGGTGAAAATTAAAAATGTTGCAACTAGAAGAAAACTAAGTCAAAACAAATGTGCTGATTAAAAATGCAACTGCAAAAAAGGGAAAGTATAATAGCAAACAGATACAGATGTAAGGATTTTCCTGAGCCAAAGCCAAATTCTTTTCAAATAAGAGAACCTTAATGAAAGACTTATCATAATGAACTTTGCAGTTGTTTGAGCCACAGGCCTGATTCTGTGGCTGTTTCAACACTTAAAATTTTCACTTATGTCAACCGGATTTGCACAACAAAACAATATAAAAGTGGACACAAAGGTCCACATTCCGTTAAAAACCTTTGCATTAAACTGTAAATTTCTAGGAAAAAAAATAATGAAAGGGCTTTTCAAGTGAAAACCAACAGTTCTTTTTGAAGAGTTCTTTAGCACAAAAAATAAAGAATGATACTTTTTCTTTCAAGTGTGAAGGGATATGCCAAGAAAAGTAATCAAAAAAGATTTATCTGCTCCAGACATTATAAATTACTATTTAGTTTTCAACTGAAGACCTTTTACTTCAGGTTTCAAAAGAAGAGACTGTGTACTCTGCATTGCTATTTTAATCATTCTCACTCTTCTTGATATACACAGCTATTTTCCTCAAAATGCACACACGCCTGAACTCCATTTTAAACTTAGTGCAGCGAACACCTGCTAAATACCTCTCCAGTCCGTGACAATCCAACTTACACTACACCTTCAAACTTTCCTTCTTTACAGGAAGAGTAGTCTCACCACCATTGGTACAAAGTTCACACTGTAAGATCTTATGATTCCAGAGCATACTTCTCAACAACCCCAAAGATTTTGTAACGCTACACTGATCCCACAGCTTACATCCTCAAACCTGAGTATTTGCTTATGATACAAAGCTTTACAGTCACACTTTTAGTTTGATTACCTACTGACTTCAATCCAGACTTCAGAAGAGAACTACAAATTAGACAAAAATAATGGTCTTTACATATTTCACCAGATTTTAATATAACTAGGATTAATTAAACATCAAAAAAGAAGATGTCAGAGCAAGCATAACACAGGTTTGAACTTAGAAAATCATTACAGAGAAGCTGCACTTTAAAAGGTTGGCTACAGTCTAGAATATAATTCAGACACATTAAATTCTGCAGTAAAACATTAAACTATTAATATACTAGCAGTCTTCAAATATTGATTGCTCTTCCATCTTTCAGGGTGATATATTAACTATTATTTCCACTACATCAACAGACACTCTCAATCACACACCATAATCCAGCAGGTAGTATTGAAAGTAGCATAACTGACACACATACTAGAAAATGGACTTTTTCATTGCAATACATATAACATCTATTTATGTCAAAAGTCTCTACCCCTCAAAAAAGGAAAGATGTGGACAGCTTAAAAAAAAATCTGATTTTTTTCTAAACAGCTTTATGAATTTGAAGTAGTCAGAGCATCATTACTTCAATGACAACAGAGTGGTTCTGAATCCACCTGGTTTTATGTCATATGAGATGACATTCATATAGCTGATAATGTCAGAATGTAGGAGCTAAAAGCAGCACAGTCGTAAGATTTATGCCTGTACAGAGTACACTCTGTCATAAGCCATGCTGGAGCCTGAGTCAAGCCATTCTTCTGCCATCAACAAACACTACTGGAATAAGATAATATTTCTTCTCCTGTAGCTACTCACCCAGACTACATATCACCTTCCTACTACAGACAGTTAGCCTGTCAGTTTGCATAGCAGAAGTCTGACTAAGAAAACCAAAGATTTTGTCAGTACATGGTCCATCAAGAATGATCTGCTGTTGTAAAAATCCAGGTTATCACATACAAAATATACATTCATTTTAAACCTCCAAATCTAGGACATTGAGATTTTAGAAATGTCAAAATAAAACTAGACTGGGAAACTGAGCCTGCTACCTGCTGTGTATATCTCTTCACATCACACTATGTACGCACACCAAATAAATACATGTTTTCCTTCAGACTGATGAACCACTCAGTACTCATGGTGAGCAAAGCTCCAGGAAGCAGTTGTGAGGCATTAAAGATTTATCCACAGTATATCAAACTTCTTTGGAAAAGGTGGAAGTTGTTTAGTGAACATGACAGGGAATTACAGTATGGAGGAGTTTGCTGTCACGCATTAAAATGTTACTCTTTAGGAACAACAGAAGAATCTGTTGCTATCACAGGGTTTCTACATGAGGATGCTTACTTAAGTAAGTCATACCCCACCTTTCAACCTCCAAGTTTCCCCAGAGGCTGAACAGAGGTACAAGACAGACCTGTGACTGAAGTTGTTGAACATAGTGTTTATGCACTTGTCCTGAAATTCTTGACCTATTTAAAATTTTTCAGGGAAAATGCAGAACTTGGAAGCTCTGGCAGGAGCAGACAGAATAGTTCACATTATACATTCTAAATCTCCTTTTTTCCACAGTGTCTTCCAGAAGTAAATCACAGCAATCCTGCAGTCCAGGTGAATTCTTGCTGCATCCTGCTTCTTAAGACCAACCTTCACAAAATGGCCTTGGCCAACCCTCATACATATGACTGGCCCTGATGAAAGACAGCAGCTAGGAGAACGGATGCTACTATGAACACAAGAACAAACTGAAAGTATCTGGATGCTTTCAAGAAAGTTAAAGGAGGCGCATTACTCAAACAGAAAACAGTCTACAGAAGGTATGGAGATCACAGGATATGAATCTTAGACTTCAACCAAAAATTTCAGTCAGATTACATTTGTGCCTCCCTTTATTTTCATGGTTTGTAGCTCAAGATATCTTATTTGGAGAAACACTGAAGACTTGCAATTGTGATTCAACAATAGCTGAAGACAGTTCTAACAATGAGATGAAGAGGAGGTAATGGGATCCACACTGACATTTTCATCTCAACACATTAGTTGCTGAAGATTAAGTTGTTCTTCCTCTTTCCAAATATTTAACAGTAAAAGCTGAGTAAGAAGGCAGACACATAATTTAAAGGAAAGATATGTGTTGGCAAAATCAACTGACTCAAATCTTGTCTGCAGTGGAAATTCTGGTCCTTCATTCTAACAGTCACAACAGACAGAGAAAAAACAGATTTCTCACTGTGTCCTCTGAACACAGTAACATTGACCTTATGATGGGCTTCCACAGTAGCTGCCTGAAAGATAGACTGTCCCTTTGTTGCAAAACCCACTCATTTCAAATTATTCCATGTGGGTAGGTTGCCAAAAATATTTTTATTTCCTCCCCTTGGGAAAGAAAGAAATACCTTTTTTTTTTCCAACTCACAAAAATACTATGTAGTCCTACTTTCAAAAGTATCTGCTCAAATTTGTGTTTGTTGTAAACAATAAAGTAAAGTTATCAACACCTTCAGTACAGGTCATCAATATTTGCTTTCACTCCCTCTTAAGAAATGGTATATTTAGTTTGCTTTTCTGCTTCCACTTTCAAGACTACTGGTACAATTGAGACTATTCATTAAAACCCACAGTATTTACATGTTGTTAAATTCCACAGACTCACATAAAAGATTTTATTTGGATATATTTAAGTTTATTCCCCAAGATAACAGCATCTTGAATACGGTCAAGAGTTTGATATGTATCATACTGTGTAAAAACCCAGAACATCTGCATTGCCGTTCATCTTCTATAATGACTTAAATCCTGAAAGGTCCTTTAGACTGCCTGGTAAAGTGGCACATAAAACAACAGTATGTCCAACCTCACCTTTTCAAAACATGATCCAATCAGATATAGAAATGGTGGAATTACCAACTCCTGGAGAACAGGAGGGCGGCAAAGTCAAAATAGTTCCTATGAAGATTTCAGTAATTCTCTCACAAATACTGTCAACTTAAAGTTTCATTTTACCTTGAGAAGGTATGTAGGAATATTGCTGAAATCAACAGGCAACTTCAAGAGGAAGCGTGCTGAGAATTCTCCAGTCTGGGGAAAAAAGGTAACACTAATGAGATGCAGTGGTTAAAACAGAACCATGAGTATTCTGAGGGTGAAATATTACCCAGGAATTGTGTAAGAGTTCATGCCCAACAGAAGGGTTGAGATTTAAAACAAAATTGCTGAAAAGAATTACTGAAGAGGAAAAAAAAAATCACCAAACTACAGATTTCACAGGTGTTATGACAAAACACCTTAAAAACATAAAACATCATTGCCAGTAAGTTAACAGCAAAAAGTAGTGAGAAAAAAACCAATGTGCATGACAAAAATCAGACAATCCTTTGTTATGCCCTAAATATAGATGTATCTTGGCTGTACTCATTTCCGGATAAAGGTCTGGCAAGACCTGCAAACAGTCTGAAAGCAAAGGTAAAAACTTGACAAATTTATATGAGTATATTATTAAAACAGAGGCATCTTTACAAACACTGTAGATATACAAAAGAGAACTTGTGCTGAGAAAGGTGAGAATGTATCAGAAGTGTCCTCAGAATAAACACAAAGAAAAGAACTGAAGAAGGTGGTTTCAAATAATATGTTTTCAGAATTATGTAACTTCCAACACCTAGACAATCATTTACTAAAAATTTGCCAAGTGTCCCCTACAAATTGCTCTTTTTTATGTATAAAGTGTATGCAAAGGAAATGGAAAGGATTTCCTTTCTGTTTCATACACTTCCTTAAAACCAGACTTTGACCACCTGGTTATGAAGCAACCAAGTTGACTGTTTTTTAAAAACAAATGCCTGTCTGATTTCTCCCATATCAATTTTTTTGTTATCTCTATTTTTAGTTCAATAAAGTAGCCACACAGCAGCTATATTTGTCCAGTAGAATGAACTGGCAGCAAATAAATTGCTAAACATTGATTTTACGCAGTTAAGTACAAAAAATTGGGAAAAATTGATGCAAGTCAGTAAAACTCTTTAACACTGTCCTATTTTTGACATACATATGCTACTTAGTTACATGCTGACATAAATTGAAAAAAGATTTTTACAGGCAATGGGTCAAATCAAAGCTGTATGAAAATGCAGCATTTGTCCTCCCACAGTAACACAAATATACTACTTTGCTATTTCCCAAACACAGTTATCTGCACCTAATTTTCATTTTAACATTTCAAATGTTTTGCATAGTGAAAAGAAAAATACAGATGTTAGATACATACTTTTTGGGCCATTGCTTTACTGCATGTAGGGGATGCCACATAGCTATGAGGACAGCTTGCCAAAGGCTACAAGTCCTTAAGGGACACGAAATCAGTGACCTGTACTGGTACCAAAAACTTTCCTATTTCTTTGCAGAACACCATTTTTGCCTCCCCTCTCGATTAGCTGTGCTAATTAACGAACGGGTATGAGCTCAGCATAACTGACAACATGGAGGTTATCACTCGCCATGCGGCACCAGATCATGAACCTCCATAACAACTGACCACACCATGTGCTATTCATATTGATTCAGAAAGAAATTGGCTGAATAAAATCCTGAAGGAAGCCAGCTTGCCGACACAGAACCATCTCTGAGAAAGTACTGGAAGTCAAAGCCAATGGAAACTGCCTTTCCAAAACGAACAGTAAGCTGCTAAGCAGGGCAGCTGATGAATATAAGTGATAGTTTGCTAAGCACATTATTTTCTGTGGTACTGACATGAAACAAAACTGAGAAGAAAAAAAATTCCTTCATTTATTTTATGCCTAAATTAAGGAAAGATTTCACCTCAAGCAACTAAGCATATACAGACAAATATGCTGTATTGAACAGATACAGAACAAACAATGCTGAGGTCAGTGCCAATTTGTTTCCTGGTCTATGTACCAGGCATGAACTAGAGAGAACTCATTCTAACTTCAAGTCATTAAACAGGAAAAAACAAGACCTGGAATGTACTGGGAATCTTTCCAGTGGTACCCTTTGACGTTATATCATTTGCCAAAAGGGTTTATGTGATGTTGGGCTGTAATCCACCTTGCTGCCAGCTAGCTCAGGATTGCCCTAATTTGTCGCTGGTAGTGATGCTATAGGCAAAAGAATTGCTCATACAAATACTCTCACTTTTTCTTGCATAGTATATTAAATCCCAACTCTGAAACCTTCCCTGATGACACTATCTGTGTGGATAGATGTCAAATTTTCTGATACTATATTACTTAGGTATGCAGAAAAATCACCCACGACTTGTGCACATAAAACACGAAGACTTCTATGATGAAAGTCAAGGTGCTTATTTTTTGTTCAGAGTGAAATGGATATTATATACAGTTCTTCTCTTCTGGACTTCCACAAAATACTATACAACATTTCCCACAAAAAACAGAAATGTTTTTTGGCAAAATACTGAATCTGATGAACAGGAATGGCCACTGAACAGAAAAATTGCTTCTAATAAAAGCATCAGCTGCTCCACAATGTTGATGTGCAGTTTTGATCTTTTATGTAATTAAATCAAGCTTATTTTGCTAAGTTTTATTTCCAAAAGTGTTCTGGCCAGGCAGTGAGCAGGCCCTGTCCATGGTGCTCGCCTACCCAGCCCCAAAGAGCTGGATACAAGTATCAGGTAAAAAATGACGAATTCCTAGCCTCAGCACTGAGAGATTAAATATTAATGGGTTCCTCCATCAGCTGGTACTCTGCCAACATGAAGCTACTAGGCTAGATAATAGTTTGCCTATTGGTCATGAATCTTGGAGATGACTTCAGGAAATTGGAGATAATGAAAGAGAGGTACAAAAGTAAATTTCAGTTTCATTTTGGGACACAGTGCTGAATTCAGACCTCCGTGCCAAAGCTGTTTCAACTCATGCACCTAAGATGACTGCTTTCATAACACTGCAGGGCTCGCAGTTGATTATTTCAGAAATCTGTTGAACTATTATCGATTCCTGAGAGACAGCAACAACATGTATTTCAGTGACTTCTAGGCAAAGGCGGTATCAGGTAGTTTACCTCCTGCTTTTTCGAAAAACAGTGCTAATTTGTTGATCCTTAAGGCTAACAAAACAGTTGCAAGGGACAGGAAGGAGAACTACACAAGTTGGTTTCATAATTTTGGTTTAGGACACTAAAAAGCAAGTAAATAGATAGCAGGCTCATGGAATCTCCAAACAGGACACTCAAGAGTTTTCTTGACAGAGAATGTAAACTTGGAGAACAAAGCAGATGTTATGGAAACCTCAAAAGCAGCTCTGCAATTACAAAAAGGATTCAACTCGGAATGTATTTATTTTATTGGAATATTTTAAACCAAGGCAGCATTTCAAATTTTAAAAAAAGTTCTTTATTCAGTCACCAAGATCTAAGACTCAAAAGGCTTGAATAGATGTGTCTTTCCTATGACAAAAGGAGAAAAGCCCTATCATCTTCTCTAGAATTTTTGCAGCTGGGAAAAACTATGATGAAATCTTAGTACAGTTCACAGGTTCACAGATCAGAAAGCCTTCTGCACCTCAATAAACCAGTTTGATAAAATTTAGAGATGTAGCAAGTTCTTTGTGATGCAAGCCATGGAGAATAACATTTAGGAACAAACTACTCTCAATGAAATATTCTAATCTATAAACACTAAGAAAAAAGAGATCTGAATTTCTCTGATGAAGAAAATTTTACTTGGGTTAAAATAAAAAATGCCCAGATGACTTGTCTAAGAGAAGAAAAATGGTTGAAAATAAGTACATTTTTAAAGAAAACATTCTTGCATCACCTGTAACTTGAGGATGATTAAAGCAACATAAAGCTGAACTCTAGGCCTTGCTAACAGGAGTGCTGAATTTTCATCAACTTTCAAACTGAATCTGTTTCAGAGGATACTGCTTTTAGAGGCCAGTTCATCTAAAAGCGTATTTCTGAAAGCAAGAGGGAAACATGTTCATCATAACCAGCATTAGATATTTCCTGACATATCTTACTTCAAACTTCCTATGATACGTATATTACCAGTGGATAAAAACCTGATCTTTGCAAAGCTTACTCTGTGGCAGAGATCAAATAAAAAAACCTCAATCTACATTCTAATCAAAATGCCTACGTTGCCAATGGCCTCATTTTAGAAGGCTGAGACGATATACACAGAGTGTTTCCATACAGCATGGCACATTTCCCATGCAAGGGATATAACTTCAGGGATATACGCCAGTTTAACGTCTGACTGTCATATGAAGGCATAGCCTCACAAAGTCATTGCTCTACCCCATCTTTCCTTTTGCAGAAAATCAGTTGGATTAGTTTTTCCTCTACAGTTCAGGTTCCTCAAACAACTCATCTCAGCTTAGACAAGTGTGAGAGAGATACTGGCAGCTGCAGCTACCAATTAAATCAACTCAATTAATAATGTGGAACCACACCATGATACATCATAACCCTAAGCAGGCTGGTCGGCTGGCCGAGCATCATACCAACACTGTTATTCTGCCTCTCAAATCTTCAGAGCTAACTCAAACTACCACATTACATTGTACTGTGCCCAGTAAATACAGGACAGGCTTTTCAACAGTTTCATAGCTTTCATCTATAAATCAGATGAACAAACACAGTGCCTCACCTGGTAAGCTCGTTCAACCAAGGTAATGAAATCACAGCAATGTACAAAATGGGCAGCATGGAAAATAAGCAGGAGTCAAATAGAACCTTTTTCCATTGGAAACAGAAAGTACGATGGCCCACAATAAGAACATAAGTTTTCCAAGGCAAGAGCTGTATTTGTTAAAAGCATTTCAGCTGAAATAATAGCTTACCCAGTTGTTTTTTTTGCCGGCATAGATTTCCATATTTTCTCCATACTGGGGCTCTTCAAGTAATGTCTGATACTCAAACATAAGACGAGAGCTCTCACGTAATC
>WEKX01000715.1:252728-266131 GCA_013390025.1 Pitta sordida
GGGAGTTGGACTAGATGATCCTGTGGGTCCCTTCCAACTCGGAATAACCTGTGAACCTGTGGGTTGGTAGGGACCATAAAGATCACCTAGTTCAGAGGAGGGACATATTCCACAAGACAGGTTGCTCAGTGCCACATCCAACCCAGCCTTCCATACTTCCAGGGATGGGGCATCCACAACTTCTCTGGGCAACTTGTTCCAGCGACCCACTACACTCACAGTAAAAAATTTCTTCCTTTCATCTAATCTTAACTTAGCCTATTTCAATTTAGAGACATGACTTCTCTCACCACTCCGTGCTCTTGTATGTACCTCTCCAGCTCTCCTGAAGGCCCCTTTAGGTCTGGANAGAGCTAACTCAAACTACCACATTACATTGTACTGTGCCCAGTAAATACAGGACAGGCTTTTCAACAGTTTCATAGCTTTCATCTATAAATCAGATGAACAAACACAGTGCCTCACCTGGTAAGCTCGTTCAACCAAGGTAATGAAATCACAGCAATGTACAAAATGGGCAGCATGGAAAATAAGCAGGAGTCAAATAGAACCTTTTTCCATTGGAAACAGAAAGTACGATGGCCCACAATAAGAACATAAGTTTTCCAAGGCAAGAGCTGTATTTGTTAAAAGCATTTCAGCTGAAATAATAGCTTACCCAGTTGTTTTTTTTGCCGGCATAGATTTCCATATTTTCTCCATACTGGGGCTCTTCAAGTAATGTCTGATACTCAAACATAAGACGAGAGCTCTCACGTAATCGGCCACATTGGAATTGGTGATACTGTTGCACAAGCTCTTTCACAACAAGCAGGAGGCATTCAGGGTTTGAAGGATTCCAAGAAGCTAAATTCTGTTGAATCAGAAAAGAACAGAGACCGAAATCAATTACAGCAATTGGAAGACAAGCAATCCCCCTTCCATACTGGTACCAGAGGCACATATTCATGGGGAAGTTTTGTGACAAAGCTAAACCATAATATTAAAATGCAAAGGTTCTACCATGCTCTGGAAGAAAACCAAGTGAAACAGCAAAAACTTAATGTAAAATGTAAGATCTACCATAAAACTATATCTATGTCTAGTAGTAGCCCTGTTAGGTCCAAATTACCATTCTACTCTTTCCTGAAATTATACCGTTCCATCTAAGAACTTGTAAAGTTGAAATTAAATTAAAACCGATATAAAACACACAAAGATTAGTCAAATACAACCCTGCACAATAACTGATTCAACAGGCAGTCAACCAAGTGAACATGCCATACTAACACCAACTATAGAAACTGTTCTGCTGTTATTCACAGTGGCTACAGTATTCACAGTGACAGAGTAAATGGGCTGTCTTCTCCTGCATCAACATTGTGATTTATTTCACCTTAACTGTCCCTTCACTAGAGTTACCTTGAGTCACCCCCTTAACACAAATGCCATCCATATACAGAAGTCTCTTCAGTGTGCCTGGCAGAAGTTTTTATTACAACTAACGGAAATAAAAATCGTAATACAAGTAAGATAACTGTGTCAGCAGCACAGTAGCACTGTTATCACTGTTTAACTATTCTTAGCATTGGCTTAGACCAGCCTTCTGTGCACAGTAAGTTTACTCAGGAGGGTATTTGGTGTCAAAAACCATGCCTAACATGACCCATGCATTCCTACATCTAGATGACCTAAAATGGACCTTTGTGAAAGGCAGGTGAGTATTTGCCCTGTACTCCATCCCCTTAGGGCACAAGACAGTAATCATGCAAATGTACTTTGATCCTCATATGCTTTGTACTTGGGTCCTCAAGAGATCTTCTTGATACAAGCTCAGAGCATGTTGATGTCACCATGTGGCTTTTGGTCACCTCTGAGTACAAGCAAAATTAATCTGTATTTCATAGAATCACTGAATGGTGGGGAGTTGGACTAGATGATCCTGTGGGTCCCTTCCAACTCGGAATAACCTGTGAACCTGTGGGTTGGTAGGGACCATAAAGATCACCTAGTTCAGAGGAGGGACATATTCCACAAGACAGGTTGCTCAGTGCCACATCCAACCCAGCCTTCTATACTTCCAGGGATGGGGCATCCACAACTTCTCTGGGCAACTTGTTCCAGCGACCCACTACACTCACAGTAAAAAATTTCTTCCTTTCATCTAATCTTAACTTAGCCTATTTCAATTTAGAGACATGACTTCTCTCACCACTCCGTGCTCTTGTATGTACCTCTCCAGCTCTCCTGAAGGCCCCTTTAGGTCTGGAAAAGGTGTATATCATACAGACATTTGACAACAAATTAGCTGCAACAGCTGAATTGCATGGACTCTACAGTTAAAATTAAGAAACTCAGAACTGGCAAAGATGTTTGCTTTACAGCTAAAAGAAGATATAATATAGTAGCTTCATATACAATTTCTTACTCAGTGTAGTTACACATGGCATGTTAGTTTTGTCCTGTAAGTTGCAGGCATTTCATAAACAAATTATATACATAATTTACATTCTTCAGCAAGGACCAAAAAAATCATTACCCAGTGGAAAAACTGCTTTGGTATGCAGTTCTACAATGAAAGGGCAGAAAATATTTCCGTATTTTGATGTAGATATCTGAAGTCTGAGTTGTATTTAAACATATAAAAATGGTATTTCTTAAGCAAGGTTAAATAAATTAATGAATAAACCCCATGCCTCCTACAGTACACAAGCTATTTATATTTTGTGTAACACCAAAAGTAATAAATACAAGCGAATGGGTTGTCCAGTCTCTGTCCTTGGAAGATACTCAAAACCTGACTGGATAAGGAAGGACCTGGACAGCCTGATCTATCCGTCTGTCTGTCAGCAGGGCAGCTGGGCTAATCATCACTATCTAAAGGCTCTTTACAACCTCAGCTATTTTTTGTTCTGTGGAAAGGTTTACAAAGGTTCAAACTGAAATAGAGAATCTTAGCAACGTGAGACACAATAGTTCTGACCTGAAAAGAAATGAATGAGTTGCATACAAATTTTATCTTCTGATACTTTGGAAAGGATGACAGGAAGCTTAACCAGTTACTCATTTGGCACCACACCTTCATTGCTACAATGACATTTACTTGTAGTCTAATCTCTCACTATGGTGGCTATTAACCCCTTAAAAAGGGTTACAATTTTTCGTATTTCTGATGACTTTAAATATATCCCTATGGAACAGTTTTATACAGACTTCAGTAAATGTGTATGATGGCTTAATATTTCAAGCATTTCTCTTTGCACAACTTTGTATTTTTTCCCACTAGTACAGTGGTAAGTGTCCCCACCTGGCGTGTGGGAGACCCGGGTTCGATTCCCACCAGGGAGACAGTGTTAAGAGTTGGACTCGATGATCCTTGTGGGTCCCTTCCAACTCAGAATATTCTGTGATTCTGTGAATAGATATTGTCACCAAAACAAATTTCTCATTTTCAGCATCATCACATAAAACATATCAGTCTAATCTGTCAGTGAAAGCAATGTGAAACATGCACTGCTTTGTTTTGTATGCATGAAGAGCTACAGAATTAAACTGCACTCCTATTCTCCTGCTTGCTATGATTCTGGTACAAAGGGCTGCTCAGCACGGCTAAAATGCTGTCCTTGAACCTTGGCCTTTAGAAGCTGCCACAGACTGGACATTTGACCATGGCTTGATGTAAAAGTAATCTGTTTTCTCCCCCTCCTAGGTAGTAGGAACACCTATAAAACAGGAATATTACCACTGCTGTATCTTAAAAGGTAAACTGCATTCCAGAGAATGTGTTGCATATAAGGTCCTCAAATACATACTACAGAGTAACTGAAAGCCTTGTTCTACCTTGTCTGCCATCTACAGCTGGTAAAAACTTATTCTCAACTTGAATCCATTTAAGCTTATCCAATTGTATAAAATACTAGAGAAAATCTGTCAGGTAGACAACATCTTCTAGGAAACACATTTTTTATCATGCAGTCTGAAAACCAGACTGCGTACAGCCTTAAATTTCCTGTTCCCAAGCTGCTGCTCAAATAAAGCATTTCCAGAAAGCCAGAGGATGTAATATGCCAGTATGTATTGATATCAGCCAGACAAGTGGGAATAACCTTTCCTCCTAATGACATTGGTATAATACAATAGAAATGTTCTGTCAAAGGAAATGACCAGCAATATTTTAATAGCTGACCTAAATGCAACTGAACCTTTTGTTTTTTAAATAACGTTACACTACAGAACAAAAAAAGAGCAAGAGGAAATCCATTGTCATTCGTGCAGCACAGAACTAGAGCAGCACTCTCTTCACAGAATTCAAGAACACTGCATCAAAACGGTTTATTCTGTATTGTCTTAAAGGTACAGGGAATAAAATGCATTATTTCACTGTAGAATCCTTACTCAACACCTTTCATTCAGTAACTAAAGTTTCAAAGTACAAACTGGTTACAAAAATAAACCACTTGGAGAAAAATTCAATTACCCATCCAGTACCTATATGAGTTACAAGAGATTCTCATCGATGAAAGAGTAAATAAAAAAGGATCAGACAAATTTTCCGCAACACAAGTTCTGATTTATATAAGCAACTTTTAGCTTTAGAATTGTATTATTGTAGTGCTTGTTATTTAGCAAATGGTCATTACATTTCTATTCATTTCGTAAATATTGCAGAAATGCTGTTCTTTTCAGAAGATCCAAACTCATAAATTTTAATGCAAACGCTAATGAATACAATGCCATGGTTATGTATGAAATTTCTTTTTACACATCTTAGTGTACCTTATTTGCCCTAAACACGAGGTTCATTCACCTGAAAATACTTTTAAACAATTTTGCTGTGATCCAATTTCAACAGTATGTCAAAATACACACTACACTGTCCTCAGTTTCAAATAGCACCTTATTCAATCTTCCTTCTATTTCTGAAATCGAAGACAAAGTAAGCAACTACCTGCAACATACACTATAGAATCCAGATGTGGAAGGCAGAATTTGATGTTTGTAAATTTTATCCCTTTTAGAGTGTTTTCACTGCTGCAGTTTCAGTATTATAAAGATTTTTCTGAGAACACACAAGTATTTGCAACTTCAGTTGATGAGAGTAGCAACCCCATAGCAGGAAGTTGACCTCCTTTAGAGGTACAGGATCTTCCAAATAACATTTTATTTAGCAATCACAGAATCACACAGAATCACAGAATGTAATGAGTTGGAAGGGACCCACAAGGATCATCTAGTCCAACTCACCATCTAACACCCGTAAGGAGACCGAGAGCACATCGCAGAGCATAACACCACCCTGGATCCCTCACAGTCTAGCAGGCCACTCCGAGCCGGAAGGGGCCCAACGTCATCCAGCCCTACACCTCCCNTCACCAGTCTCGAGCCACTCTTCCCCCAGCCGATAGCGGTGCACGGGGTTGTTGTGGCCAAAGTGAAGAACCCGGCACTTAGTCTTGTTAAACCTCATATTGTTGGAGCCTGCCCACCTCTCCAGCCTGTCAAGATCCCTCTGGAGGGCCTTCCTACCCTCCGGCTGTTCAACATTTGCCCCCAGCTTAGTATCGTCCGCAAACTTGCTGATGATGGACTCAATTCCCTCATCCATGTCGTCGATAAAGATGTTGAACAGTACTGGGCCCAGCACTGACCCCTGTGGGACTCCACTGGTGACTGGCCGCCAGTCTGATGTTGCACCATTCACCACCACCCTCTGAGCCCGCCCTTCTAACCAGTTTGTAACCCAGCATAAGGTGCTCCTTTCCAGCCGCAGTATTGCATTCATGATTAGACTTTAGAAATTGTTTTAATCAACAATCTTAAACTAGAGACTTCAGAGCAAAAACAATAGTAGCCTCTGCACTTCATTTTCTGATCATTTGCCTGAAGGCTGCATATTCCAGCCCCAGTAAATTCACCTTTTTAAGAGACTCAATTTAAAAATATTTAAGACATAAGAAGAAGAGAGTGAGGTTCAGGTGTTTCACGGTTTCAAGTTCTGCTACAAAACTCAGACCACGTACAAGAATTAAGCTCTGAATGCACCTTTAAAATTTTTTTTGCAACTTCAGAAAAACCCTGGAAAGATGACCACAGACAGATTGTTGAAGCCAAAAAGGTATGAGAAACACGTATGAAGAAATAACCAGCAAATATGTATACATAGAAAGACTTGTTGCTTTCTATGGCTTCTATCAAAATGTCCTTCTGCCTCACAAATTTATACATTCAGATCATTTTACCAAAATCACATGCATGCTGAAAAGAGAGTTTTTAATCTAAATTTGCCATAAAGATGTGATTACAATGAATGTTATTATATAGAAAATAATGAACACAGGGGACTCAAGTACTGACAGACTAAGTTACATATTTCACTCAATAAATCCTGCGCAATTTGAAATGAGATTTCTGCTGACTTTCCAGAGAGTTAATCAAATATAACACAAAATCACTAATGCATTTAAAATAAAGAAATCCAAACTTGGATACAGTGCAAACTCTCTAAGTTACTTAATAGCTAGCCAGCTAGACTGAAAATGACCCACTGTACAGCAATATAAAAGTATGAATCAACCCAAACTGTGCATCTGAAACTAGTTATACATTCATGCTCATCTCACGTGAAGGCCTACATACACATCTCAAATTGTTTTTAATGTTATAATTTTTCCAGTGTATCATTGAAGAACTTACCTGTCATTTCTGAGGACACAGATGGAGGCTTATTTAAACAATTCTTTTCTGTCTAGACACGGCTTGCACGTCTCTCCATGATCTCTACTAAAACTAGGAGCAACTTCATGCTTCAGATCTTAATCTCAACCTTTTCACGTCAACCAATTTTTTTATGGCTTTTGGCTTGGCCATACTGCAACTTGTGTAACTTTTGTTTTCTAAAAAGGTGAATTATTGCCTCATCTTATGGAATACATTTTAGCAGCAGGTTTAGTAATATCCAAAGACGACTATGTATTTTATTGTGGACACAAAAGCCTGGGAAATGTCATCTGTGACAACTGGCTATTCCCATTTTTCCAATTAGGGAATGAATCCAAAGTGATCTATGGGAATGAATTCAAAATGGTCTGCAGAAAGTAATGGAATGAGAACTTTCACATGGTAAGAGAGAGATTCCAGAAGCACTATTGCCCACACAGCTCTAGCTACTGTCATACAGAAGAGGACCAATAACTATTTACCTACTCATGATTAAGTAATTCAACTTAAGGAAATTACACACTCTTTTATGGTAGAAGTTTTCCTGGTAATAACAGACCTTTCTCATTATTGGACTAAGTTTCAGGAAAAGGTCTTTAAGAAAACACTTATCTAGATCTTAAAGTAACTAACAAATAGCAAGACCATAGGAACACATTAAACTGTGTCTACACTGGAGAAATTCAAATAATTTAGAAGATCTGTTCTGATGATCTCCCAGATACTAAGTTAAACGGTCTCATCAAAGAGCACTGATTTTCAGCAAGAAGTATAACCCCACAAATGTTTTTGGGCTGTACAGTGAATCTGAGAATTCCCTGGCTCCTGACAGAAGCTGGCTGCACAGTAAGTGAACGTTTTGATAGGAAAAAGGTTGTTTGAAAATCATAACCAAAGAGTTGAGAAAATTAATTCAGGGTATAAAAAGGCAGAGTGAAGCTGTTGTAAGGCCACCCACAGAGTGCAATTAAAGCCATTTCAGCAGCTACTCATTTAAGTGACTGGTGATGACACCAACTGGATTTCCAAAAGAGACAAGGAAAATTTGCAGACAGACAGTATGTTTTAGTGAGATCTCCTTACAGGTGAGGCAAGTGAAAAAACCCCAATAAAGTAGCTTCTCGGCCCTACCAGCAAAGACATGAAGAGTTTAACTTTCCAAAGTGGCCATACTATTCAACTTTTGGCAGAGAAATCACATTTAAATTTTGCTCTGGAACGTTTTTTGCTTTGTAGTCTTTCTTTCATCCTTCCAAAAAAGCTACTCAAGAATCTGTACAAATCGCTCAAGTGTCTGTGGTTACCTAGTCCCCCTTTTATTCAGAATACAACGCACCTCATGTTGCATAAAGCTGCTAATTCATGGTCTCCTTCACAGGTTATTGCTTATTTCATAACTCCAGGCAATGTCTGCAGCAAACTATAATTCTGTGCTATCAGAAAGAAAATACAGTAACAATTTCAAATTGATCTGAAGTTGTTTTTCTTTGAAATGTGTTTAAATATCCAGGTTGCCAGAATATCTTCCAGGAATGTGATTTTAAAGAAGACAGATTGTAACTGTTTTTCCTGGCTATACTACAGGAAATAACAGTGAGATCTTATTTTAAGTTAGTGTACTTTTGTATTTCTAAGCATGAAATTAACTTTCATGAGAAAATGTCAGTAAACAAAACCTCCCAAGCCCGTAACAGTGGTAATGCATTTCTATAGAATCTTTCATCCAAAATTATCATAAAGAATAATGTTAAGTACAGATTTGCATTTTGTTTATATCTTTGCATACCACATGCACACAACTTGCATCCTACAGTGGCTACGAATCAGTACCAATGTGAGTTTTCACCAGAAATGAGAAATATTACACTATGATATCAGCATATATCCTCCAAATAAATACAGAAGAGATATGGGTCCAGTGGTTACAACATTAGTCTAGAAACGGGTGTATCTGGTTTCAGTCCCTGCTTTGCTGTAGTCTTCATAGGCCAACACAGGGAAATTGCTCACAGAAAAAGGCACAGGATAATTATCTACCATATGCTCACATCTTTCTATCAACAGATATTTTTCACAGTATTTGCAGGGCTGGAGTGTTATAACAACTTCAAAGGCTTCAGTTTCTTAGCAGCCAGCACTTAAACATCCTACAGGCTGCAGCTTCAAATCAATCACTGTAAACCTACATGCCATCTACTTGTCATCTTATGTTCACAGGTTCTTCATATCGCTCTCCCCCAAAAGCACCACTGGAACAACTTTCTGGAGTGATCTGCTTGAAATGATCATTTTTGGGCCCAAGCAAACATGAAAACTTAACATTTCATAAAAACAGTTCAACTCAAATACATACAATCAAAACTTACAGACCTTGTGTGCTCCACTTAGCTACTGTGTAGAACAGATAGCAGTCTGCACAATCCAAAGCTTGGGATTCTCAGTATTTATGTTAATTTTTTATTTTTAGCAAAAGGCTGTGAGAACTGGACACAGAAATTAGTATAGCTTATAAATGCTTCATTGAAATCCCAAACACCTGAGAGCCTTGAATTAGCATGAAGATCCAGTGCAGGAAAACAACATACTAAGAAATCAGCTTTCAGAAAAGCACTTTACATCTCATATAATATTTTTTCCTTCCCCCCCCCCACAACTAGCTACACAGTGTGATTCTCAATTAATGATGCAATACCCAAAGCAACTCTAAAATAAATCCCAGAAAATCTCACACATGGAGCAGCATTCACCTAGAATAAACGAATCACTTCCTCTTAAGTACCATTCATTTGAAAAAGCATTTAACTCCCAAAAGGTACTACAAATTTTGCCTATACCCTCATGTAGGAACAGGTAAGAGACAGCTGATTTTGGTATGTTAAGGGTGCTCTGAAGATGCAGAATCTGTGAAGCTGAGCCCAGGAGAATCATTTTAAGTTGTGCAGTCTTCCTGATAAAGTCTGCCTGCTTCCCCCCCAGAGCTCCCTTACAAGATAATCCCTTAAAAACTACAGCTGCCTACTATCTAATTAATCTCTGAAAGACCTGGCACACATAAGCCTTTCTTCTCCTAGTCTGCTAAAGGATTAGTGCAAATTTTATTCCTTTCCAGATATCTCAGAAGACTTCTCTCAGAAAGCAGATGGTACCTTCACCTGTCCTGAGAAGGAATTTCTTAATTCCCTCAGCACATATAAATTCTGGCATAGGGAATCCAACACACTTACCATTGGTTAATCCCATCTAAGCATAGTGCAATTATTCCCCCTGGGAGTCAGTTACTCAAGGCATACATATTTAACTAGACATGGCAAGTAAAAGGAACAGTGCATGAAGACAAGACTAATTTCCACACAAGGTGTTACACACATGCATCTTTTACCTAAAGACTTACTTACCGTGCCCTGAGTAGTGTGAACAGGCCCCAACTCCTCAGACCCTCAGTGGACCAGAAAACAGGCCACTGTTAGTGCTTTACCTCAAGAGTCCCTTTAAAATAGCAAGTCTTTCACTCTTACCAGCTCTTGTGGTTTTTCCTTTCCTGTCAACACAAGTAATTTTAGCTACAGCAAAAAGGCAGAACCTTCACAGATAATGTTTTGGACAGCATCCACTAACAGCCCCTGAGCATTTACTGTTGGGTGGCACATGCAGAACTGTTTTTTTCTAACCATTTTCCCCCTCTCAAAATCCCATAAATTAAAATCAATATACAGCACGGTGGATCTCACCGGCCAAGGAGTATTGCCATCTTTATTTTCACTACAAGAGAGTTATAGGGTCCTGCAAATACAGACCCTAAAGATCTTCACAAAATACCATTGTATAAATCATAAGATACTGAAAATCAAAAGTATTTCACTCCCATACAGGACAAACTATTGCACATTAGTTATCTCTTCTCATAAAAGTTGCAAAGAACGCTCATTTGTTTCCTTTATGCAAGTAAGACAGGAAGACAGGTATACAACAAAATTATTGGAAAACTGTATGAACACTTTTACTGAAAATGAAATGTGCTTTCGGTCTCTGTACGGGTGTTAGATGGTGAGTTGGACTAGATGATCCTGTGAAAGACTCAAGATGCTGACTGAATTTGAACAGTATTTCTGTAGTTATATCTAAAAAAGAAGACATATGCTTGAGGATCTTAAAAGGAAGTTAACAACAGACATAAAAACCAAAAAACAGACATATAAGCATGTAAAGAATGAATAAAACAAACAGAGGTTTTGAATCAAATATAGACTGAAATTTAGATCAATAAAAACATAACCTGAGCCCCCCTCCATTTGGGAAATGACTATTACTGGAAATGACTCTGAGAGCAAAGACATTTCTTTGCCCCAACAATATCTTCTGAAGGAAAGATCCTGCAGGGCAAAACAGAATTCACAATACAGAATTTAATCAAATATGAAGCTCCAGTATCAGACAGAATAACTATTTCTAACTGACTTTCTATAATCAGTTAATTTAAAACTCGGTTCTGCTTGCATATTCCTACATAATGATCAACTTTCTCTACAGAAAAATTAATTACAATGGCAATGAAATGTGAATTCAATGGGATACCACATAGTACTTGAATATATTCTCAATTCAGAAAGACTGCTGGAGACAATCTTTTCTCTAAAAAAACTCCCGCCCAAACCCAAACAAACAAACCAAAAATGCTTTTAAATGTGTTTCTAGAAAGCTAACAAGCTGTTACCTTCAAGACATGCCATTTTTTACTGTTCTAGAGTTCTTGTAAAGAAGGGGAGTGTATTGTGCCAATCATGTCACATGTAAGGCCCAGAATCCAGTTTCTCTAGTAATATTTTTTTCCAAATTTTTAATAAAACATTACTCAAGTGTGATATAATAATATATATATTCATGTATATATATACCTTAATATATAATAAATTGAAGCAAAAAAAAATCATAACATCATCAGTTTTCTCGTTTACATTAAAGAATAATAAATACCAACACATTATCATTGCACTCCCAGACTTCCAAATAAAATATATCCTGCTTTTATATGTCTGGCTTAGAATATTCATCTTGGTATTTTTGGTATAAACTAACTATGACTTGAAAGTGAATCAGATGCTCAAATTCATTATACCACCCTTACCCCTAGCAAGGACTGCATTTCCTGCAAAGCACCTATATTATATATCACAGAATCACAAAATTACTTGGGTTGGAAGGGACATCCAAGATGACCTACATAGTTCCAACTCCCTGCCATAAGCAGGGACACCTCCCACTAGACCTGGTTGCTCCATGCCCCATTCAGCCCGGCCTTGAACCCACCCAGGGATAGGGCACCCACAACCTGTCTGGGCAACCTCTCCCAGTACCTCACCACCTTCACAGTGAAGAATTTTTTATATATATGTACATAGAAATAAATTAATACATTTAGCCATCAGTGTCTGGCATCTAGAAACGTGAAGTTCTGCTGCAGCATGAATTTTTCCTCTAACATCCACTTGAGAAGTCTTCAGAGCTTGCTTACGTTGAAACAGGTAGTAGAAGAGTTGTCAGGCAAAGCTTCTCAACTGATAAATGGTGAAAAGTCTCTAAAAGTGGTCAAAGCCTCTGAAAACTGATAGAAGAAATTAGTTAAAGGAGCAGCTTTTGTTCCGTCTTCGTGGAGTGTTAGCTGTCCTTGTGAAACCATCCAGCAACATGAACATCAAACGTTGGGAGGGAGCAAGTCACAGACCCAATAGGGTTATTGTCTACAAGAATAATCGCAGATTCATTGACTTCAACTGTTCCTCAAAAAACATTCAAAGGCCTTCCTCATCCCAGTTTATTTAACTTAAACACACAGTTAAAAACTTGGATTTTTCTCTTGTTCATGTTGGTAGACTTCACTCATCCCTAAGGTGAGACTGACTGAATCTCTCATGGGATATTCTCACAGTCTACAAAATAATGGGACTGGGGGACCATAAGATGTTAAATGGACTTCCAAAGGAAATATTGAAACATGAGAGAAGCGCCATAAAGAAGAGATTGATTTCTTAGCACTATTAAAAGTTAATAAGTTGAAAGGAAGACCAAGAAGACTGAAATAAAGAGTACATAACTGGACCAGGAAATTAAATAAAACCCAAAATGAAATAAAGGATTAGGAAAAAAACAACTAAGTTTGAAATACATTCAGATTTCATTCATGCAAAGGTCCCTTGCTGAATACCATAAAAATATATTGGCAAAGCTACCTAACAGTCATGACTATATATGGACTATAGGTTTAGGCACAGCATAACTTTTGGGTTGTGTCCTAGCTCACTAACAGCCTCCTCAGTTCTTTCTCAGACCCAAGATTGGATGCAAGCTTTTCCCACCTCTAGCCTTCCCACTTTCCAGGGACCTCATGGTCAGAGAACAGTGAGACTGCAAAGCCAGGGATCCCTTGTACCATGCAGGAACTCTAATATTTAAGAGATAAGTGTTGATGCTGCTAGGGTTCACACTGCAGTGCTCAGCTAAGACTAACACCTAGCTATACAGCCATGCCTCGCTGAATTGCAACTTCTCCATCGCGACCTTGTCGTAGTTTGCCCCTGGCTGGATGCCAGAGATTCACCACAACCTCTCCTGCAGGAGAAAAACTGGAAAATAAAACTGGAAAATAAAACTGGTCATAGGCAAAAAAGGAAGGCAAACTACAAGTAAAGAAAATAAAGGATTTATTTACTAAC
>WEKX01000715.1:266746-292379 GCA_013390025.1 Pitta sordida
TCCATTTATAGACCTGCAGGACTACAATAAACACCACAGTGAGTGGGAGGCTCTGCACGCCCTCCCTGCAGGGCCAGGCCATGCTGCCACCGCAGCTGCTGCACCAGGAAGAGGCTTCTGTTCCTCCATGCCCTCCTGCTGCTGCAGCAGGGAGAAGCGCCGTTCTGCTGTGTCCATACGGCCAGCGCTTCTGCTGCCGGGACCAGTGGATGTTAAAGGGAAGGAAACTCTGACATTAACACCACACCCCTACCACAAGGGACCCTGGGTGTTGCAGCATTTCAAAGTTAAGGTTTCCCAGGCTCCGAGAGCACTGACCAGAGCCTGGGGACACCCCTTCCCCACCACGGCCCTGAAGCTTCCCTACCGTGGAGGCAGTGCAAGCATGCGCTGTGGCAGCAGCCCGGTGGTGGCTGCAGAAGCAGCAGCGTGGCCAAAGAGAAGCCCAGGGGTTCTCTGGGAGGCCTCCCCAGGCAGAGAGGGCTCAGAAATGCTTCCCTTTCCTCCCCTGTGCTGTGAGAGCCCATGGGGAGGAGCAGAAAATGCTCCCCAGAGCTCTGGAGTGATGGGGGGTGAAGCGATGGGTGTGGCCTGTATGCATATTAATGAACCATGCAGTTTGCGAATTAGACATTTTGTGAGACCCTCAGGAGACTCGTTCCTTGCAAATTAGAAGGTATAACTGTATAAGCACTCCTTCTCCACCTAATAGGATTTCAGGATATGCTCCTAGAGAAGCAAAAGAAAAAATACTCATTCAAGCATGCAGCTTGGTTCTACGTCACAGACAGCAATCTTTCTCAAGCCTGATGGCAACTGTTGCCCATCTAAGAAATTAGTGAATTCATTATGAAGTCAAGATTAATTGAACACAAATTCAACACTCAGGAGGCCAGTGCAGAGCACTCAGATACAAACTAAACAGATGTAGCTTGAAATAAATGTAAGCCTAAACATCTTTTTTCACCCTAAATTACATTAAAACATCCTGTTTTTCTGGTCCAACCTTCTGGCCCATATAATTGTATAACCATGAAAGAGATAGTCAAACACTTTTATTTTTTCCTCATACAATACAGTACTATGGAAAACCATAAAATGTTTTCTCCCCCTATTTTACTACTGTACAATGTTTAAGTCCTTCATCACAAGCACTTCAGTTTGTATTGCAAAAAACCATTTTCTACCACTTCGACATCTTCAGTCAAGGGTTCCATGCACATTCCTAATGTTCTCTAAAAACTAGTCTTTCCTGGACCAAAATGTTATATTTTAAAAGCTAATATTCTAGATTTTTCATCTTCTAGGGAGAAATTACATTATCAGGGAAGCTTGTGACAAAAAATGAAAGGAAATGTTTCCTCATGGAGCCCTTTACAGAACAAATGGAACACGTTTTGCCTTCCACACTAGCAAGATTTCAGCAAGAAAGCAAAAAGTACTTGACTTAACAGATATTTTCTTCTCTTAGAATTAAGTAAGTAGTTTCAAACTGTAGAATTTTTTTTCAGATTTCTGAATTCACAGGGTAATATGTCCAGCCAAAATGCTGCAACTAAGTAAAGCAGAACTTGTGACTTCGGCATTTTCTCTTCTGCTTACACTTTGAGATAGAAAGCCACGTTTCATAAACTGCTAGTGAATGCTGATTTTGGAAAAAGAAAGTGAAGTAAATATATGAAATGATTTTACATTAATAGAAAATGGCAAAGTAATACAAGGCAGCTAACTCCCTCTCAGTCCTATAAATAAATATTAATAATTCTGGACAAAAAGGACAAATAAAAATGAAACTCTGAAAGAGAAATTAAGAAGACAAACAAGGAGAAAAAGGAGTAATGTACCAGTGTAGAAAGGCTTTGAAGGTAGAAAAGATGGAAAGATGACAGGAAAAACTTGTTTTCTGCCTTCCTCTTAAGTTCCTTCTGCCGAACTCTACACCCATTATCTTTATCACATGGCTACACAAATTGTCTTGCTCTCAGCACCATGTGACTTCTCAGAAGGGCCTTCTGAATGCTGGCCTCACACAGGCTGCAGTCAAGCTGGCCAGGTTACTCCAGGAGAGGATTTCTAGCCAGAATCCTCTTCTGAGAATTTCTCCTTTTAAACCAAGTACTTTCTCAACTTGGCAGTGGGGTTGATGATGATTTGCAGAGAGCCTTTCCAGTCCTAACTATTCAGTGATTTTTTTTCATACCCTGAGGAACTGTGTGGAGCTCAGACACCAAAACCAGATCAAAATACATTCAAAACTGGATTCTTTCAGATCCGGCTTAAAAAGGAATGTTGCACTTGCATATTTTGGAACCATGGACAAAAACGTCTATCATAAATGCCAACAATACTAGTAAAAAAGTCCTTCTTCTGAGAAAGTTCCTGAATTAAATTACTTGTCTGGTGGTTTTGTTACCACTGCCTATCTATATCAAATAAACCTCAGCCAGACCATAGTGACTATATGCATATATACATGCAGACATGCACATACACAAACATCCTCCATATACAGAAAAATCCACTTTAGTACAGTGGTGACTGTCCCTGTCTCTCATGCAGAGCAAACTGGGGGTTTGATTCCCACCAGGAAAGCAGTGGTGTTGTTTAAGAGTTGGACTCAATGATCCTTGTGGGTCTCTTCCAACTCAGAATATTCTGTGATTCTGTGAAATGGGTCAGATCAACAGAAAGGGCCAGGAATAAACAGTTTTCAGAATTCATGCTTGTTTTAGAAAATGAAACAACAAATAACACTGGATTATAAATAATCAAAACACATCTTGACATGTAAAGTCAGTATATGACTGAAAAGTGAACACAAGAAACGGGAATATAAAGAAGTTCAAAATAAGGAAAAATACCCTTCTAATAATGTGCAGAATGCAATCCTGCATTCTGTTTTTCTTAAGTTCCCCAACTTCAACTGAAGCCAAAGTAATTTAATGCCTTCACTGCAGGAGCAGCAGGATAGGAGTCTGAAAGCTTCTGCTCCCATCTGAAATTAGAGCAAGCAGAGGAGATAGCAATGAATTTACACACACATTTTGCAGACAGAGAATCCACTGCTGTGACTTTAAACTTTGAAATTATACTCTGAAAACCATCATGTTGATTGCCCTTATGTGGGGTTTTCACACTAGAACACAACATGTGCATACTGGCTAACGGTATCACAGTACAGGTAAGGCAGGAATAGACCTCAAAGATCATCTAGTCCAACCTATAGCCCAACTAACTTAGGAGGATCTACATCTAGATCATATTGTTCAACACCTCATCCAGCCTTTCCTTAAACACCTCCAGGGTTGGCGAGTCAACCACCTCTGCGGGCAACCCATTCCAAATCTGGATCACTCTTTCAGTAAGAAACCTTTTCCTAACATCAAGTCGAAACTTCCCCTCCTGAAGCTTAAGACTATGACCTCTCATCCTGTCACCATAGACCAAGGAGAAAAGACCAGCCCCCGCCTGACTACAACCCCCTTTTAGATAGTTATAGACAGCGATAACAACATAACTGACAAGACTTTCTATTATGAAGTAGTTCAAACAGTATTAGTTAACATAAAGGGCGTTTGCGCCTTTTTGTAGTTTCTGTGAGCAGAGGAACAACCAACACTGTTTAATACCTGTCTCATGTACCTGACAGTAAATGAAGAACAATTAACGGAAGAGGGAGGTATTAAAGGATCTCTTCACTACCCTTTAAAAACTAACTCTGCAACTAACAGAAATTATGAATCAGACCTTGAACATAGACACAGAAAGCAATACAAACTTCATGACAGTATCATATAGCCAAATGATAAATATGGAGTCTATTAAACACAAATACAAGAACTTAAAACAAACATTGGCCTACAGAAGATAGAGAGCACAACAGCCAATACACCTGAGTAGCACTATTAGCTCAATCAACTCCACAATGACTGAAATCTGCACTCAGCATTAGCAAATAGATAAGAGGAAGCAATCTTCCCAATGCTAGGTAGTGGCATGAGAACTGCAGTGGCCCTTTTACTGAAATTCTGTGACGACAATGTCTTCCTCCCATGCAAACGCAGCACTAAGTATTCCTGCTAGGACTATTCCACATACTAGCCCACAATGACATATTCACAGGATCACAGGATATTCTGAGTAGGAAGGGACCCACATGGATTATCTAGTCCAACTCCCAACACTTAGTAGGTTTAATGAAATGCTCATGTCCTCTTGTCTCCATTCCCACTTAAACTAATGAAGCCTTTGTGATAGCAATGGGTGGGCAGAACAATTCTGGGAAGACAATCTGGAGACCTGAAGTTGAACGCTAAGAAATCTAAATCCTTGAAGTGACAGTTACCTTGCACATGCTGCTATTGTCTCTTGCTTGCCAAATAGAAGACATGTTAAAATCACTGGAAAAATGGGGTTAACATTTTGCACAGGCACTTCAGTTATTAACTGGCTCACATTAACAATCAACAAGGCTAAAATAACAAACAATTCTTGTTACTCAAACTGGCGTCACTGTAATGAGCACCAAATTAATCTCATCCGTACACAATCACTAATCTTCTTGTGTGCCAACTGAATTTTTAATCAGAATGGAGTGAATCATAGGTTGTTTTTAAAATACATTTCTAATACATACTTGTCATCCAAAATGAATAAACACTCCAACAGGGAAGAACTTTTCTGTTTACATTCTGAGAAGCTGATTTTATTTATGCCTACTATACACACAGGTATCAAATGCATTCCATAGGAAAACATTTTTAATAACAGTAAAAAAAATGTTGATTTCCAATATTGCTTTGAGCACCAAATGATGCTGCTGAACAGCATCACCAACCTAAAGAAGTTGGCCCTCTTACTGCAATACTGCATGACAAACCAAAATAAATGGACCACTTGCCTCTCCGTTGAATTGCTCCACAACGCCTACACTGTTCTAGAAGATCAGCACACACCCAGTCAGATCCTGTGACCAGCAGAGTAACTACTTCTGCTAAGACATGTAATGAAGCCTATATTTTGTAGTGCTGAACTTGAGACTCAAGCTGAGTTTCAAACCCAACATCTCTAATGTTTGTGCAAGACACAAAAACAAAGACAAGTTTCAGTGAGCATTTTCAACTTGATTCTGTAATTGCATTGTTAATGAAAGAAAGCAGCTGATTTGCTCTGCTTATAACAGCAAAAGTGCTCAACATATCACCTCCCTGCTGAAATGCTGGCCCAACCATTTTGGGAATAAAAAAAGAGATTGCACGAACTCTTCATCTACAGCATCTACTTTTTAAAATGCAGTATTACTGGAATCTTGCTTTAGCTGTCTAGCTAACAGCTGCTTAACTGAACACCTGTTGCAACACTCAGATGAAAACTTAACTTGAAGGCCTGCCCATGGCCATGGAAACTGAAGAATGACTGATCTGCAACACAGTCATTTAAATGTCTTCAGGGAAGTCTACTGACAGCTCCTATTAGAGCCACACGAGCCTGAGGAATCTAGAGTACCTGGTTCTTGTTTCAAGCTAAGCATAATGCCTGACTCAAGCCATGTAACAGTATGTGATGACTTCTTGGAAAACAAGGCACTCAGGCAGATAAGAGCAGCACAGGCAGGCTCAACATCAGAATTCCCACAGACCCGATGGCATACATTACTTACTTGGAGACTGTACTCCTCATTTAATAACATCTACATACTTTTGTGCATGGCAGATTCTGTTTTGATTGCCATAACTGTTGCATCAGAAGAATTTGAAGATTCCTTAAGATTAAGAGCATTAAATTACCGTCCACATGCTAATCTGTATTTTACTCATAGTCAGTAGAAAGATATGTTAATGCGTTAAAGAATTCTGCTAATATCTTAGAATTCAAATAAAACTATCTTCATTAAACAGTTCTCACATTTGGGGAAAAAGAAGGGGAGCTATTCAAAGATTTAACATCATAACCAAGTTATTGTTAATCACAGAATCACAGTTAACTAGGTTGGAAAAGACCTTGCAACACTCTGAAGAAAACTCTACAAACCAAGGGACCCACAAGGATCATCGAGTCCAACTCTTAACACTGTCTCCCTGGCGGGAATTGAACCTGGGTCTCCCACACACCAGGTGGGGACACTTACCACTGTACTAAAGTGGATACCTTGCAACACTCTGAAGAAAACTCTACAAACCATAAGGGATGTAAAACAGCAAATGCAAAAACAAAGGTACATTATAGAGACCAAAGCTACAAGGTAGAAGTTCCAAATGAGCAGGATGGACTGCAGTAGAGTGACCAAGGTCCTTATCAAAAATGTTTATATTTACATAGTGAATGGTATAGCAAGGCATAATGACCAAAGGAAAACTGTTGGCTTGCAAAATTCTTCTTGGTTTGTTTTCATTAATTTAAAATAGGCTGGTTAATATCACAGAANGCCTAGGGAAGTTATCCTTCTGGCCACTAGGGAAGTGGAACTTCCCTACTGGCCACACTGTTCCCGATACANCCCATAGGGCTTGTTCTCCAGTCCATTCACCATCCTTGTTGCCCTTCTCTGGACCCTCTCAAGCAGCTCAACATCCTTCTTAATCTGGGGAGACCAGAACTGCACACAGTACTCAAGATGTGGTCTGACCACTGCCGAGTACAGGGGAAGGATAACTTCCCTAGTCCTACTGGCCACACTGTTCCCGATACAGGCCAGGATGCCATTGGCCCTCTTAGCCACCTGGGCACACTGCTGGCTCATACTAAGTTTTCTGCCAACCATTACTCCCACATCCCTCTCCATTTCACCACTCTCCAGCCACTCGTCCCGCAGCCGATAGCGATGCATGGGGTTGTTATGCCCAAAGTCGCCTCATGCTGCTCCACCATGACATCTGTACCACAGCACAACAGCCTCTGACTTTGGGGAGCTCTGGAGACATGCTCATCAAGCAAAAGCATGAGGGAGGACTGTGCAAAAGGGCCCCTATCCTAGGCAAGGAGAAGTTCAATTAAAAGACACTTCCCAGGTTCATGTTTCTACCTGTGACTCCTATATTTCCCTACATACCGCTACATGCAGCCTATAAAATGAAATGTATTTAGTATGTCCATTGACTTTTGGTCCACTTTCTAATTGAGGCTCAAGAGTTAGATGGGGAGAAAAAAAAGAGGAGATTATAACCTACTATGTGGGTGACTAAGCAGGAATCACAGTAGAGGTCCCTGCTAAGGGCCTGTTTTTCCAACACAGGCACTAGGCTCATAGGCACTGCACAGTCCTGAGAAAAATATGTCCAAATCCAATTGGCAAACAATTCTGTCAACCCAAAAACAAGGTTGCAGGTCTGCAAAGACAGCAGAATAGAGCCCAAAGAGAGGGGGAAAATAAATGAAAAAAACACTCAGAGTTTCAAAATACTTTAATAGGGCTTTAGAAACTACTAATAAGTTTTGAGAAGAAGAATTCTAAAAGCATAAGCATTGTTAACTTCTTCAAACATTCAATGCTTCAGTACTTGAGCCTAATTGTGACTAGCAAAGAAAATGTCTGGTTTCAGGTCATAGTGTTTCTTCTTTAATAGGACTGCACAAAAATATTTTCTCATTAAGTTAACTTTTGCCCCTTCCACCTTTTAAAAGGGAATATCTTTGTTAACAGTAACACTTATGAGCAGATACCTTTCTTTCACGCAGCGGTTCCCATAAAATACTACCTGGTTCTTTTCGTCATCATAAGAAAATGAAAATTGACATTGTTACACAAAATTATGCTATTTTTTTTAGAAATAAATGCTTTTCAAAGTCACAATTTACCAATAAATTTGCTGAGACAGATAATTTCAGATGGTCAGATATTAAATAGATTTATTTTTACAGATGCTCTCAATAGTTATTGTAAAGGTAATATTGTCTCGATTAAAATGCTTAAACACACCCCCATTTATGGATTCAACTTCAAATCACATTGGAAAACAATGTGCTTATACTTACATAAAAGTGAGATATGAGATGGGATTTTCCTTTATTTTGCATTGTTAGGAAATTCCTAATTAAATGCTATTCTAAAAAAGTGAAGTCTCTCTACATGGTGTAAAATTTTCAAACAATAAAGTACTTACATGCAAGGCAGAAGGATCTGGCAAAAATTCAGCATCCTCTCCAAAGATAAAGTCTGGTGGCAGATCGGGATAGTGAGCATTGAAAATTATATCCCCTGAAAAGCAATAAATGAAAACACTGTTGGCACTTTTACATATATGCTTATAAGTAAAAAATAAAAAATAATGGCACACATTTTTAACACAGAATTTGATAGCTACATTAAATATATTTCATGTATATATCCACATAATTTTTACATGGATTTACATTAATTTAATTAAAAATTCACATGCAAGATAAGCATCAAATGTTTTGGGGGATGAAGTCAAATTCCTGAGGCACACTTTCTTCCTCCTCTGCAAGCAGTAAAACATGAAGTACATTATTGCTTCGTATCTCAAATGGGGATGCAAACATTACTGAGAGTTGCCTCAAAACACAAAGTTGGAAAAAGAGATGATGTTTTTAATAAATAGTACCATGTGTGTAGATGGCTGTGTTTTGTTTATTAAGTTCAAGTCAATCACAAACTACTAAGGTCACGATTTTCAAAATGCCGGAGCATTTAAAACTTAGGAGCACTTACTGCCTCTTCTCCTCCCCATCCTCAACTCTTACAAGGAAGAACACACAGTTCAATAGGAAGCTTTCCAACTATCCAAATTCTAGCCAAGAGAAATACAGTGCTACACATTTTAATGGAGAGATTAAAATTAACTAAAAATATAAAACTTCATCACAGCTTGGCACCGAGTTCTCATCTTGCCAGCGTCACAAGATAAGCAATTAATTACGGATGTGATTGTCTAAAGAAAGTTGGGTTGTACTATTTCACTAGTAACCATAGTTCAAAGCTCACACAGATCAAGAGGTAGTCATATATATCTGAGCTTTTACAAAAACATCCACAGTTCAAAAGTTTAAAAAATAACAATAAATGCTTCTTTCCTTACTTGTCCAGCTCCCAATCATTCTTTCCTCTTTATGATGGTATGAAAGAACAACTGAGTTTTTGCAGATTCGTGAGGGAGCAGACATTAGAAAAAAGGAAGACAGTACCTACTATGTGATAACACTTGTCTGAAATCCACAGAGCAAAGACTTACGAAGAACTCTGTACAGAAAAAGTTAAACATCTTTTTATTTCTTAATAATTTATGCCGTAAAAAATTATGAACACAAAACTGGAGAAAAGCATTAGACGAACAAATCTCGCAAAGGCACATCGTTGTGACGTCACCACTTCAAGACATTTAACATGACAGTTTTAATTGCTGATATTCTGTACACTTATACTGGCTTTAGCGGGAAGCAGAGATTAATTGCAGAGGATGAAGGCTCATGACCAAGAAGCCAATGGCCAGTTTGGGGTAGGTATGCTCCAGAGTATCGCTCCCAATCACAAACTCACCGATCACACGACTCAGTAGAGCTCAGTGTGGGCTCCTCCTGTCCACACTCCTACCTTCCTCTCAGAACTGTCAGGAGCACGTGTAAGTATGGGGCGCAGAAAATAGCATAGGTCTGCTAGTTAAAATTCCCAACACACTCAACATAAAAATCAACCTTTTATTTAATTTAAAAGAAGAAAAAACCAGGCACCAATCCAAGAAGAAATGGCATAAAACTGCAACAGGAAATGCATCCACATTAAGTAAGAAAATAATTACTAGAGCACGCAAACTTTAATACAGCAATGAAGAAAATTTGATGTTTACTAGACTGGGTAGTTCCTATGTCACCACAGAACAACCTTTTTCTTACTTTTACTACAATTAAAATGTCACATACGGCTCCGTACAACAACCTCAACAATTTCTACATGCAGAGAAGTGAATTTGAGGTTAAGTGTTGAAGGAGAGGCACCTTAATATACTCTTGGAGCTTTGAAAGAAGCATGTTATGAATAACTTAGAACACAGTACAATGAAAAACCCTGGCCTGTAACTTACAGGTAGGTCAACAGTGCACTGAAGGAAAGAATTGTATCTGTTTCTGTCAGCTTCCTATGCGATGCTAAGTAACTCACTTAATGCACACTCTCCACACTGCAGTTGCTAGTTGCATGCTTTTCATTCTCTGCATTCCTGTTTTAACAGAGTACATATATCCACAGCTCAGCTCACCAGGAGCTGCACTCCCAACTACACACATACTACAAAAGGCTGCTGAGAATAAAAGAAGGATCAAAATAACTGCATATTTTTTGTTATACCTCTGTATTTGTTTAGTGAAAAACTATTACAGAACCTTACATCACAAGGTGGCTTCAAGACTCTGCTCGAGCACTGAGATTGGCAATAAACCATATCAACCTCTCCAAGCTCCACAGTAAGGGGTGAACCTCAGGAAGGCTGTGGCAGTAGGTGCAACACGGAGGGTCAAGCAGACACAAACTCTTTCCTTCAATAGTGTTTTCAGTTCTACCGTAACATGAAGCAGCTTCCAGAACATCACCATATGCAGTGCTCAATATAACAGTAAAATAAAATTAGTATTACATATTAGCTTAACATGAGAGGTGGCAAACTTTTACAATTTGGGGTTCAGGTCAGCTGTATATCCCATGCAGTGATTCCTGCTGCGGGACTAGGGACATTTGGAGAAGGTACCCTCTCTGACCATGCAGGCATGATGTGTGGTCACATCGAGGTCAGGCACACCATGTTGCAGTCGCCCAAACCACTCTATTACCTATCTCACATACACGTATTTCTTCTTTACCACCTTCTGTCACATCCCTTCTCCCACGAAATATTAGTGGCATATCAGCCCTTAGTCACAATGAGTGACCAACTGTGCAGATATTTTGTTTAAAAAAGTCTTCAGCATCCACAGATACCAAAGAACTATTCAGCACAAGGGACAGAATCCAGAGTAAAAATTAACACTGTGATATTTGATTTTCTGTTACTATTACATGTAATTGTAAAATTACTTCTACTCATCCAGGTTAAACATTCCTCAAATCCAAAATCCCAAGTCTTTTCAATAAGTCACTTTGAGACCAAATAAATCAATATTAAAGCCAATGTGTAAATCACCATTATTTTTCCCTACAGTGTAGTCATTTTCCAAATGGTCATACATTACATAGCTACGTAAGTTCTCTAGGCATCAAAACAAATAACAGTATTTCAGTGCCTGTTAATCATACAGTCACAAAACACGATTGCAAGAGCATACTCAGAACATTTTACAATCTTATGGAACTTAAAAATGATGCTGTTTTCCTTACTTTCTACCTAAACCTACAGTACTATAGGTTTTTATCCAAATGCAAACCCTAGTTTATTCTGCTACAATCAAGCCTCATGTAGGCTGGGTGACTATTTAACAAAGAACAAAATCGTGTTTCCACTTAAATGCTGACAGTTAGAAGTGAGCAATGATTCTCTATCGTGTGGCTTTCATTCTGTCAGTCAAATACAGCATCTTGCTATTAAAGAGACTAAGATCTGACCTTAGAACAAATATTTCACATATTGAAAACGGAAAAAAGTATCCCTTCAGTCAAATCTTATTCCAGTAAGTCTCACTTCGGCCATGAATCCAAAGACATTCCGCTAGCTCCTAAAGCTAAAGAAAAAATAACCTTTTTTTGAACCTTATCAGACATCCATTCACACCACCCCTGGTCTCTCTAGCTTTTCTACTCCGTGCTCTCCCCTTCCATACGGTTTCACTTATGTCTGGCTTAATTTCCTATACTAGGACAGAAAAGGTCCTGACTCTTCCTGACTCTGGAAGGCTTAAGCACTAAGGAAGGAGTTTGCCCTCTTTGCAACTATGAGCATGAGCTATTTTGATAAGTTACATGTTCTCAAAAAAAATACAATATAAGAAAAGGGCTACAGATTAAGGTAAATCATCCTAAATCTGAGTTTTGTTTGTTAAATACCACAACCCAGAGAAATTAAAACTATAGTTAACAGTTTGCTTGGTAGGGCTATGATGCATAAATAAAAAACTGCTTCAATACACTCACATAAAAGGTATTTAAACAATCACAACAGCCAACACAAGTCTGTTTTACTTCACAGAAATTTTAACACTAGTCTGTGCAGTGAGCTTACAAAATAGAAGGTGCTAAATATTTTGAAACACAAGCTAACAGTTTGTCTTGACCTAGTAGAAATATCCATTTTTGTAACACTTTGTTTAATGCTTCATTTAATACCTACATGATAATACCTGAGGCTTACCCTTTTCCAATAAAATTATGCTGGGGTAAATAAAAGTAACATTTTTAACCAGTAAAGCCATTTGCAAAACTATTGCGCTCAGAGTTTGAGAATGGTTACCATTTTAACCCAGGAAGAAAAAACAATCCACAAAAAAGTCAATCTAGTCCTGCATTCCCTCCCCTTCTTTCCTGAATGAAACAAATACCCTTTTCCTCATATCCCCAGCCTATGAGTATATAGTTTTTCATATGTTTCAACTCTGTTTGCCCTTGTTCCCTTGACAGAAGGCAAACTGTTGCATTCCACAGTGTTACTGACCATGACCGTTCCAATACAAGGGCAAGGCAAGCAAAACCTTCCAACGCAGGCCATACTTATCTCATTTCTGTAGATATACCAGCCAATAATTATTTCAGTGGAATTACATTTCCAATTACATACTACGACAGAATTTAAAATTACTTCAATACAGATAAAGCCATTAAATCAAAGATAAATCCAGAAGAAAAAGGATGTATCATACATCTTTTACTTTCCATTATCCAAAAATATTACTTTATTTTCCTTTTTTTTCTCCTCAGGCAAACAGTATTAAAGTTTTAAATATTTTACTTCACATAATTTCAAAAGAAAAGTTAATATGCTCCTAACTGACAGAAAGCTAGAAATACTAATACTTAAATCTTTAATGATGTTTAAAACACATATGGGCTGTTCTTTTCTCATCTATCAACATGCATGGGCAAATATAACAAAGAAGTAAAAATGGACTAAAAGCAAGACAGGTGGGTGTAACTCTGAGAAATTTCTGAAATCTTTACAATTGCCTTCTATTGGCCTATCCTTGATATAGTTTCCCTCTCCAGCTAACTTCATTTTGGGGGTATTTTTCTTCCTTTTTTGAACCACACCATAAGTTTGGTAGTACTGAAAGGTGTTATGCCAAGAGTGCCACAGCATTAACATCCCTGTTTAACTAAAGGCAGCAAAATTACAGAATCACAGAATCACAGAATCAGTAAGGCTGGAAAAGACCATAGAGATCATCAAGTCCAACCTATCACCTGTTACCTAATCTAATCTAGTCAAACCTGTTGCCATTCTACTACCAACACGTCATCCTACCTATAACACACTACCCTAATATCTAGGTCATGCCACCAAGAACTTCATCCAACCTTTTCTTAAACACCTCTAGAGACGATGACTCCACCACCTCCTTGGGCAGCCCATTCCACTGAGAGATCACCCTCTCTGTGAAAAAGTTCCTTCTAATGTCAAGTCTAAATCTCCCCTGACGCAGTTTAAGACTGTGTCCTCTTGTTCTATCACTGGTAGCCAGAGAGAAGAGACTGACACCCAGCTGACTACAACTTCCTTTCAGGAAGCGACTTAACAGCTAACTTCTTAAATTCTACTCCTGAAAGGATATCTATATTCTTCAGTTTCTTCTGATGCTAAGAATTTCCAAATCAGCACTAACTATGTAAAATAAACATACGTAGCCACTGCAGCCTGGAGTAAGACCAGTCTGAAATGAATTTGTTATGAAGGAGATCAACCCATTTGGGTTTTAAGAAAATCAAATGCGTCTTGATAATGAAACACACTCAGAGATACACAATTCACAGGAAAAACTGGTGAAGAAAGAGACCAAATTTATGTGCAGAATCAGTCATAGGAAAATTCAGAAAGCGCTACAGTTATACCCCCACGTTTGCGAGGAACGGGTCGGGTCATGCCAGGAGTCTTGAAGAACATCAGACTCACCCAGACGTGCAGGTCATTAATATACATGCAGGCCACACCCATTGCTCCCTCAGCACTCCAGAGTGCTGCAGACATTTCTCCGCTCCATCCCATTGTCTCTCTCAGCAGAGGGGAGCAAAGGGAACCATTTCTGAGTGGCTGCAGTGACCACGCGTGCTCGCAGCCCAAACCACGCGCCACTGCTCGCCCCCCAGACCCAACCCCAGCCCTGGTGCTTACGGTGGCCCAGCCCCTACCTCGGCCCGGCTGCTGCCACCGCGCGTGCTTGCCCTGCCTCCACGGCGGGGAAGGGGTGTCCCCGAGCTCAGGTCAGCATCCTTGAAGCCAGGAAAACCTTAACTTTGCAACACTGCGACACCCCGTGCCGCTTATGGTGGGGGTGGGGGGGCACTGGTATCAGAGTTTCTTTCCCTTTGACATCCAGTGGTCACGGTAGAGGCAGCGCTGCCCAGGCTTTGGCTGGGCTTTGAGTAACAAGGAATGGCATGTCTTGTGGCAGTGCTGCGCTGGGTCTCAGCGGAGCACACAGGAGACACACAGGACAGGGTCAGGGACCGTGGCATGGTGCCACAGGGCTCTAAACGCCACTGCAAGCTGGAGAAACTGCGTGCCCTCCCCGCATGCCGTCCCCTGGGGGCCAGCCCCATCCCGCCCCACAGGGAGAGCTGGTCCCGCCCCTTGGCAAAGCAGAGGCACTGTGCATGCGTCGGCGAGGAAACCTCGCAGATCCCTGAAACTGAATTGCGAGAAATTTTCCTCGCAAATCGCCGGGGTCATACTAGAGAGGTCGCAATGCAGCGGGGATGTACTGTATTGTTGAATATTAAAAAGAGAAAGACAGTCAGTAGAATCGTATTATTCATCTCTTCTAAGAGCCATACAAATTGTAGACAAAAACCCACTAATCAGTCTCTTTTGTAAACAAATTCTTACCTAAAACAGCTGTGGCTAATTGTCTTTACAGATACAAAAATAACCAGTCCCTCACTGCAACCTGTAAACAAGATCACAGAAGCACAGAATATTATGAGTTGGAAGGGACCCACAAGGATCATCTAGTCCAACTCACCATCTAACATCCTAAGTCAGTGCAGTAAGCAGTATGAAAAGGATTTAAATGAAGTCAGTGCAGGTCTGCTGACTCATCAGGCTTTCAAGCTGAGCATGAAAGCATCGAGACCATCTCAGTTACTTGCACTTCTATAGCTGAGCCACTGCTTTCTTGGAAATGTTAGTACATACTCAAACTGAAGAGGACAAAGATGAGAACAGATAATACAAGACAGTGTAAGATATCGGTAGAAATTAAAGCCAGGCAACACTGGAGAAGTTAAAACAGAGACACTGGGTCAGTGAGAAAAGGAAAGCGGAAGACAACTGATAAATACATTCAACCAAAGGGACCATAGACCCTTACCAGTATGTGCAGCCCAAACAGCAGAAAAAAGGAGAAAAGAGCAAAGTAGGAAGGCGTCATGGCAATACCAATGTGGAGGCCTAGTGTATTCCCTGGAAAAATCTTTGGCACACTCCATGACCCAGCAAAAAGACACTTAACCATAGGGGTAAGGCTATCATCCAAGTATAATCTGAATTACAGCAATAAAAAACTCCTTCCCTTAAGAGCTTCAACTAAACCACCACCTGTGTAAAACAACCTAATGGTGCACACAACACTGACATCCGCACTGCAGCAACATGGTTATGAGAATCTTAAAGCTGACAACAACTTGCAAACTCATTTCTACAATTGCTTATTGGCACAATGAATAACTGTTTAGCAAATAAATTTGCAAAGCAGCCTTCAAAAGGGCAACAGTTCAGGCACTTTTCTATATTTAGAATTTTGTTTGGGTTTAATTGCTTCCTTAAATTAGAAAGTCACAGGAATACTGGATGAAATTACTGAAACAGTTCCATCATAGGAACAAAATCAGATGAAATTTTGTTCCATATATTATGGGCAATATTCATAGACTTGTTAGGCAGCAAAACTGATTTCCTCCTCTAAGGTCCATAACTAAGAAGGTAACAAACAGAAATCAGAAGGAACAAAAAAAAAAAAAAGCTCCAAATGATACAAAAGGTAAGTTCTTTGGGATCAAGAAAAATAAAGTGGTGGCAGTAAAACCTAGAGCTATAATCCACTCACATAAATACAGTGAAAATGAGACAGAAGATGAAAATACTAGAGTTCAAGAGGCCATAGAGAACAGTAGCATCATAAGGGCAACACATCGTTTAATTACAGTGAAATTCCAGATGACAGTACTCAAGGCCAGAGAGGGAAGGAGGCACCAGTGCCTGAAAAAGAAATTGTGAAGAGCACAGGCAAAAAAAAAAAACAAACCCAAACATCAGACTCTTTTTAGCACGCAGACATGAAAGCTTGAACGAAAAAGGAAAACCAAACCCAAGACATTCCAAGGTTTGCTGGAACAAAATTGCAATTTCATTCTAAATATTATTAATATTATTACTACATATTATTCAATAAAGACTATTGCGGCTTATATTGCAACTTTTAACTGTGCTTATCCTGATCATTTCTACTGATATCTGCCTTGATGTTTTATCAACTAAGACCAAAATACCTGCAAGAGTTATAGAACAACTCACCTCAAAACAGCAAATACATGTCCAGAAAGAATACTGAACTTTACTAAGCAGATACTCCTGCCCAGTTAGCAAAACAGGAGCTCTGCATACCACACAGAATGAGTTTTATCCTAGGAACACAGATTCAACCTCTTACAGGGTATTACAGACAGCCTTCCCGAAATTAAAACTCCACCTAAGAGCTTTGAAAAAATCAAATATAGAGAAAAACATCGAGTTTAATACAACAACATTGAGTGCTGAATGAACTAATAAAAACAATACGGCTTTCTCAGATTTTTTAAGTGACAGTCTAGCAGTAGTAGGCTCAAGTTTCCTAATCATTCTCACCCTGAAAACAAACAAAAAATTATTTCCTTTAGAGAAGAAAATAAAATAAAAGTGTCTCCCTGAAAGCATCACTTGAAAATTTCTGAAGTGTGATGGAAGACAATTAGTACGACAAACTAATTTATCTTGAACATTGGCACAGTATTTTCTCCAGCATCTCCAAAGTCCCTGGCTGAAGCAGAGTATCTGCTCAGCGTAACATTCCAGCAGCTCTGAATACAAGGGTATGGTGAATGTGACATCTAGAAAAACCCAGTAAATACCCGACAAGCCATTCTTAACTCACAGGATATTTGCTCTTACCAAAGCTAAGAAAACAATTATTTTACACTACAGGTAGCCAGCCACTGCCTGCCTGCAATACACTTTCTCCTTTTTCAAGAAATTGTGAATTTTCTGGTCTTTTGGAAAACAGGAGTGTAACTACGCAGTTATACTTCCCTAAAGCTGCACACCAACAGCTTTCAGCACCCTGGGATTCATACTGGGGTGTTTGTGCAGTGGCAGCAGTTATGATTGATGATATGCAAAGACCTAATCAGTTGCAAAGAGGATGTAACACAAACCACAAAGGAACTACACACTTCAGCCTGTGTTTGGTACCACATACTGGAGCCCATACACAGGAGATCCTGAATATTTCTAGCCAATCTTTTTATTCTGGCAGATTTCACAACTTTCCTTTGCAGAAATATTCTGCCCTTGAAAGATAACATATCCAGCAACAGCCTACAACAAAGTATCTAAAAATCTCCGGTTGCACACTACAGCTCTCTTCCTCTGCCATCATTATAGATCTAAATACAAAATTATTAAAGCTCCCTTGAATTCCGCTCACATCACTATTTATTCCACATGCTGTGAGACTGAATGATTCACAGCATTTTCAAACATTTAACACTGAAATGCGGAGGATTATTATTAGTTGAATTCACTGCTATTATTAGATACTTCTGAAAAAGATATACTTGTTTATATCACTTTCAGTTGGTCTTGTTAAAAGACACAGCATGGTTGAAATGTGTGGTTTGGTTTTCTGAAGGTGGAGCGAGCAGTAGTGCTACTTTTTTGTTGTTTTTTGTTTAATTGATTATGTGATACTAAAAGCATAAGAACTCGAGGGACAAAAATAAAAAGCAGATTTCTCAAAACTGAAATTTAATGCATAGTCCATAACCACATTTCTAGGTATTTTAACAGGACTACAGTCATTTAGTATATTAATATAATCTATATGCCTGTGAACTTGCATATGGGTATTTTAATCTATTAATTTTCGTTCATGAATCAGTAACACTTCTAGCCTCTACTTGAAATAAGACAAAGCTCTCAGAATGTACAAACAGGGCCCTGTATGGTGAGAAATAAGAGAAACACAGAGAAAATATTACACCATTCTCTAAAGCATTCCATCTAGTGAATCTTCTTTTAACTGCATCTTGATCATAGTCATCGAACAAGGCGCAAGTGGACTTTACTACACATTGCAGAACACATCAAGGCTCAACAGGTTGAATCTGGGACACAGTATAAGAATTTCAAATAAAGGTTCCACCTCATAGGGTAGTTGGTTTCATATAATACAGCAATTAGTACTTACTAAAAATTCTGAATAAATGCAGTTACAACTTTTTTCTTAAAATAATTGCTAGCTAGGATTTAATAGTCCATTTCTTAATGTTGTGAGAAAGAACAGTTGGTACTCTTGAGCCATGATTTCATATATTTAGAACAGATAAAATAGTCATAGTAGGCTGATACATGAATCTGGCTCCTCTCTTGAACACATGAGCAAAATTCCAGATCAACTTCTGGGAAAGACAACTCTCCATAGAAGTGCCAAATGGAAGCTTTCAAGTACTTCCAGTATATAAGAAGTTTAATTGTTGATTTCTGCTCATTAAGCTAATGTTATGCTTAATGACATAACAAAAAAAATTACTGCAGAAGGAATGCAACTACATACATTGATATTTAAAATGCCTTGGAGAGCTACAGCCTGTGTATGACACAGTCCAAAGTGATACTATCAAAGTAGTGTTTTAAATACTTACTATTTCTGTTCTCACCAAGTACTTTCTTCTCCACATAGTGTATTTTCACAGACTCTCAGGATAGCTAAGGCTGGACAGCACCTCTGGAGTCTGCCTACACCAATCCTTCAGCTCAGAGCAGGATAAACAGAGGAGGTTGCTAAGGGTCACGTCCAGCTGGGTTTGGAGTATCTCCAAGGATGGAGATACACAAACTACACAAGCTCTGAGCACCTGTTCCACTCTTTGACCATCATTGCAAAACACCTCTTTACCACATTTGAATGGAGTTTGTATTTCAGTTTGTGACCATTTCCCTTTAGTGACCACCACTGAGAAGAGCCAGGCTTCTTCATTTCTCCACATCAGGTATTTATACACATTAGTAAGACTCATCCTTATGATTTTCTTCTTTAGAACCCCATCTGTCTTGACCTCCCCTCATACAACAGATGCTCTAGTTGCTCAGTCATTTCTGTGGTTTTTCACTGTACTCATTCCAGTATGTCCATGCTTTTCTGGTAATAGACAGACCAGAACTGGACCTAGTACTACAGGTGTGGCTTTACCAGAGCTGCTCTAAATCTATAATTGCCAAGCTTTGAATTTTACTTTATCTGAAATTCTTCATCCTCTCTAATATTTCAGTTGTTAAGAGAAAAAAACACCACAACCATTTTTCAGCAGCTCAGGTGTATAGAAAACTTTACATTTTAAAAATATGCAAAACCAAATTTTATTCTAATCCTTTGAAACAAAACACAAACTAAGACAAAGAAAATACACGCTAGAAGTGGGCAAATAAGCTATCAACAGATCCTCTAAGCATAGGGAGGATTTAAGGGTATCACTAAATCAGAAAAATCAAATTCACATTTCTCTAATCTGGTCAACTGTTTAAAGATACCTAATAAAATAACAGAATGACATATTTTATTGAAACTTAACAGAGAATTCTTCCTAGAAGAGACAGAAGAAAACAACACAAAGCCCATAGGAATTATAAGCAAGTATAAAAATGGTCACGAGTTTGTCTTGGCCATAACACTTTATTAGAAATACTAGGGCGATGGGTTGTGACTTTGGGTTTTTAGAACTCATTTTTTCAAAACTATAGTATCATGGAAGGCTGTAAACTTATCTTAAATATTAGATATTCTTCACAGTTGTGTGCTCTTGGAATTGGAGTTTTAAGGGAAAACAACACAGGTATCTCAAAACTCATAAAGCCAGACACACAGGAAAACTTAACAAGATATGAAACCCTGAAAGAAAGGCCAAGATGCAACAGCAGTATTCTTTAACTTACATTTGAGAGTTTCTCCAGCATAAGGGATATGCAGCTTAAACCGATCACAGCTGGGTCCAGGGGTCAAGGACGTACAGCTACAAATGAAGACAAGAGAAGAATGTGTTAAGCAGTTACAGATGGCAGCAAACACTAACATTACTCTACAGGATACAAATGACTGACAGTAAAGACGTTGTGGCTGCTGAAAATACTCATCCTTATGATTCGGGGAAAGAAGAAAAGGTGGGAAAGGTGCAGCAGGACCATTCTCTTCGGATCAACAGTTCTCCCAATAGCATAAGAAATTTAAGGATCTGCACCAACTGCCTCCCATTATAAAAAGAAAATGTGCACACAAAATGCTCTGGTTTGACTGTGTTATCAGAATGACATCAGTTAGACAGTCAAAGTCATCAAGTTCTCTATTTTTCTGTCCAATGTTGCAAGTCACATGTAACATAGTTACATAGTCACATAGTTACATGCTCCCGATGCCTTTCACTCATATAACTGGGATGAATCTTAATTTTAATTCTCCAACATCTATTCATTTTTTACCTATTACAACCTTACTTTTTTCCCTTGTGGTACAAAGTCTCATTCAGGTGAGCAAGTTTCAGCATCAGATGTATGAGGCTATAACACAATCTGTGACTCTCCTGTTTACACAGAGCACTAAAACAGCAATTTGGACTCACAGTAATAAGACATCATTCTATGAAGAGAAAAGTCACAAAAAACTAGTCTTTATGTCAGAGATTACCAACTTTATCATAGCTTTTAAATCATGTACCAAATTATCTGTATGCAAAAAACCAACCAAACAACCCTACCTCAACATCTCAGCTGCAAAAGGAGAAAGAGGGGCATACGTTGTTTTATCAGCACGAACGATCCTTGAACGGGCTGCTGTGCATATGACAGGCTGAGGGAGGAAAAATACTGGAAACCCTTAGAAGTTCATTGCTTTATGTTTCCAGAGATCCTGATAACTCTGAAATCTTCTTGCCAGCCTAATATAATTGAGAATTGTTTATAGCCCTAGCACAATTGTTGCAAGACCTTAAAACTCAAAGACATACTGGTCAACTCTAGAAAAACCAGCAAGAGATAAGAAGGTACACAAAGCTAAACTGACTTGCCTAAACTTACACATCAGATCACTGGTAAAGCTCTTAATACACACCACTGAAAATATAACACGTGTAACATAAACCCATGTACTGGGCCATACACACAGCCAAAAGCAAAAAGATAGGTAGGCCAGAAAAGTTAAAAAAATCTGATCCTGATCTGATCAGAAACAACATGGTAACTGCTGCACCGTTCTACTGCACAGGAGGCATCGGGGCAAACAGAGCAATCCTAAATCTCACTCACACTCACAAAACGGTTTGGAGAGCCATTTCTCTCAGATGCTGGCTCTACAGGCTCTTTACCTCTTTCCATTTGCAAGTCAAGGAAACCATGTGCACTAACTTCAGGTTGTTTTTACCGGGTGAGCTACATTTACTATTTACTCAAATTTGTGCCCACATGTAACTTCATCAAAAAGAAGCAACCACGAAACTTAAATGAATTTTCCACAGAAATACTAGAAAACATAAGCACATCACTTCCGTGTACCTAGAATCTTAGACAGATGCTATTAAGCGCAGTTAACAACCTACACTGATTCAACAAGAATATACCACGTTTTTTCAGTATCATTACAGAAATTATATAACTGTCCTTTCAAATGAAGGGGAAGAACCACGTCCTATCTTCATGTTAGAAAGGTTTTTGCAGCATCTTGTGAGAGCACAATTCAACATAATTGAGATACATGTAACTACTATCAGGTATGTGAAGACTTGAATGGAAAGCAAGTTTCAAAAAACCTTAGTTCACATCTTGCTTCATCCAAGAAGAATGCACTAACGTGGTTTTCTTCTGCTGGAATACCACTTCACATTTTATTGAAGGACTGATAATGGAAAAGATAGGATGTTTATGAAATCTGCAAATGATGCAAATGTGAAAGGGAATGAAGCATGTCAGACAATGGGAGCAGAGCTGAAAAATGGTTTTATTTAATGGTCTGTACTACTTAATTTTAAATTACATCTAGGTGGGGCTTAGCAAGAACAGTAAGCATCACCAGCCTCACTGGGAGTAACACCAGTTTGAGAATCTGAAAGACTGGTTCTCTAATGCAACAGAAAGAATATAATTTTTTTCCAAACTGTGTTAGTTTACTAGGTGAGAACACCAAAATGGGAGTGCCCATTGTGAGAGTGTTTTAGTGGTGTGGATGAATTTAACATCTATAGAAGGTATCATTGTCTACTTCCAAATAATTTCTGTGGCTTACAACACACACGGCCAATTCTAGAAAGCGAACCAAGAAACAAGAAAAAAAAAAGTGTAACACAAAAAGTCCTTTTCAGGTTCTAAAATATCTCTGCAACTTCAGTTAATATTTAATGAAATTTTCTTTCAAATATCACAGGTCACAGTCTGAGACACATTTCTCAAATATTATCAAAATTACACTGTTGTTAGCTTTTCAACGGACACAAAAAGTTCTGATCCTGTAAATACCCTGAAATCTTTTTTTTAGCACAATGGGCCATTTGGAAATACTTAGGGAAAGTATAATATTCTTTACCATTAAAATAAAAGCCTGATTTAATGGTAAATGTCCCTAAAAGCAATCCTAAGTACTTTTCCCATATTATTATACTGCACTAGAAATGTTTTTAATTGTACTGGTCTAGAAGTGATGGAAAGTGACAGTACTCACAGTTTTGGGTTCCCCCCCCCCTCCAATTGCTCTGGCTGGGTTCCACAAGAGACTGCAACAGGCTGAGCAACCAAGTACAAATCTTACATACATCTATTTGAAAGGAGGCAGTTTGAGTATAAACAGTAAAAGAACAAACCTCCTAAGGCAAATGAAAACTCTGGTACATGTAGCAGTCTATGTGTGACCTTATTTCAACAGAAAACCACAAGTAATGGCTTGGCTACAGACATAATCTCCTGCTTGAATTTCCTTAACACAAAGAACCTCTTATTACTATACATGTCTGACCCAGAAACATGACCTCTATCTTCTCCAAAATTTAGGACTTCTGACTTTCGGAAATGTGATCCTTTTACTTAATGTGGTCCACTAGATTAAGCACCAGATGCTTAGTTAGAAATGTCCAGAATTCTTTGCTACTCACAAATGAAACAAAATAGATTATCCAAGGGGGGCAGAGGGAGTGGGAATCTGGATAGTCACTCAATTTTCATGCTTGGAAGAAAGACTATAATGACAGGTAAAGTAGAAGGTATTTTTTTTCAAATTTAATTCTTCCTCAATTAGGAATGCAGTTCTACCTGAGCTTACGAGTGAGATTTTCTCTTATACCAATGTATTTGTGATTAAATATTTTGTTAAATTGACACTTCTGTTTTGCTTAAGCTAAAAAGCCGAAACCACTTTGACACTTTACAGGTCTCAAGTCATGATGATGTTCATGACTCTGATAACCCTAGATTTCGACATGGTCTTCCTATCAACTAGTCTTCTAAAACCATCACTTGAAAGCATTCCCAAGACAAATAATTTTAAATTACTTGGGCTCTGGCAAGATCTTGTCCAAAATTATATTCTGTGACGACTGAAGGGGTCACAACAAAACAAGAGAACAACATTTACCACCTTAATCCTTATAGTTAGGAGATGAGTGGCTATTCTGTCCAAAGGCTATAAAAAACCAACCAACCAAATTCATCAACACCCCTCTCCGAATCTATATACAAATTTTATACAAAAATTCCAGTAACAGGCTTGTTTTTTATATCACTCCTAAAACCTACTGTTTACAACCATAAAAAATCTAGCAAACATCCAGAAATGCCATCAGAAGTACAACAGCTCTACTGAAAAATATGCAATCTCCTTTTTATTTCTTCTTTTTTTTTCACTTCTAGTATAGGTATAAGTCATGTCAGATTTATTTGATGTGTATCAAATTCCCTGGTTAAAAAGTATAAAATGTGTTTAAGTCATTCTTCTTTCGTGGATCATACAGAAGTCTTACTGCCTTTACTATCTGAAGACAAATCATCAGTGAACTTTACTGTACAATACCAAAGTAAAATTAGACAAAGAATTTTAACCTCTATAATTTCAGCAACTTAGTATTGAGACTGTCCAACCTGAATAGTCAGAGAAGCAAAAGCTGCTTTAATCTCATTATGCTTAAGCTGCTATGCCCATTGATCTGTAGGAGCAGTACTTCTCTGGAAAACAGACAACTTTTTTTTGTTCATCAGGCTGTTGGTTGAAGAGACAAGAAAGCTTCATATTGTGTGAGGGATAGTCCAAGAGAAAATACAGTCCGGTCTCCTATATCACGGACCCACGGTCTTAATTGGGTTCCAGGAAGTCCTACTTCCATGTTGAATGGCAGCTCATTAACATGCAAATTTGCCCCACACCCTTACACGGCACTGTGTTGCTGTGTATCAATGTTTGTGTCAGCCCTTCTTGGCGCCCGCAGCCACCCCTTTTCGGCTCGGCCAGGGACACAGTTTCCCAACTGCACGGCGGCGGCTCCAGGGGAGCAGCCCTGCTGCTGCTGCCGCCATCGCGGCAGGTCGTGCATGCGCAGTTGTGAAAAGGAGCCTCCTTCATCGCTAAAAAATCATGCCGCTAAGATACGAAGCCGCAATACGGGGGACACGAAGTGCAAGAGGGCCGACTGTAATATTAAAAACAACACTAACAGAGACAAAAAGCAACACCATAAAGTTGGTTCTGACCAGTGGCTATATTCCCAATACACGTAGGGTATGTTTCCAATTATTCCTATATATACAGTAACCCCTCACCTCTTCGCACCTCAAGTTTCACGCCTTCACCTCTCTGTGATGTTTCTTCCAGTGAAGATGCCAAAGACTTCCCTGGAATCTTCACAGCATTTTTCCATCCGCACATGCGCAGAGTGCCTCTGCTGCGCCAGGGGTGGGGCTGCCACATCCCACGGGGTGGGATAGGCATGTCCCGTGGGGTGCAGCATCGGTGCCAGCAGGTGCTGCTTGCTCATTGACTGGCATATGAGAGTATTGTAAAGATTCATAAAATTCTAGGGAAGCCTTATACACACTGTGTCAAAATTTTATTAACAAGCTGCCGTGAGAGCCACCAGCGGGGAGCTGCCACCACTACCACAGGCCGACAGAAATGGGGAGACCAGTGATTGTCATGGGCTGCTCCTCCAGAAAAAGGGGAGGGGGGTGCCACAGCAAGGAGGCCACAGGCTGCCGTTCCCGGGGGTAGGAGG
>WEKX01000715.1:292431-306346 GCA_013390025.1 Pitta sordida
GTGGCAGATACAGATACCACTGCGCTGTGTCACGGCACCTTCCATCCCATGCCACACATGCCCCACCAGTAGCTGCTGCCCACCCCTCCGGTGCACATGGCATGGGGCGTGGTAGAGAAGGCATCCTTGCACTCACCAGGGCTGAGGGGACAGGGAGGTAAGCATGGCTTGTTTGCATATGTACGTTCCACTACTCTTCATGGAATCTGACTTTAGCAACATTCCCCTGGTTCCAATCCCCCCCAAAGTATGAGGCATTACTGTATATATAGAGATACTGCAAGGGAAAAAGGAATTCAAGTTCCTTTCATAATACAACAAGTTAAAGAAGAATGAGTATTAATTTAGGAATGACAAGCCGTAGTTCAACCAGAGGTTTAGAGACAGAAGCTTGTGTCATCAAAGAGTAAATTATAATTCAGTGGCAAAGACAGGTTAATCATTTTTACTAATAAGAGGCAGCAAACTCAAAACTCACTCAAAACTCTCATGTGGCCTTTGCTAAGAGAAACATCTTAATGTTCAACTCCAGTACAACAGTCTTTGTCAATGCCTACGGTGTCCTCTTTCCTCTGATTTTTGTAGGCACAAATATGCTCCGGTACTCTTTCAAGACACAGTATTTCATCCCATTTAATTAAGAATTAATTGCAGAATTCACAACAGATGGGTAAGTCATGTACAGAGGCACTAAGAATAATTAAAGTGTATGGATGAAGGAGGAGAGTAGAAGGAAGGCCAGCAGGTGATAGGTCTTTTGCAAGAATCAGGAAACAGGAAAATGGTGAAAATCACATTTTAGGGAGTTGACACTGATGGTGAAAACCTGTATCGTGCTGCAGCTCCCTGCAGCAAAGCACAAAGCTTGAGAGGCTTCCAGGGGACTGTAAATACATAAGAAGAGTACTGAGCAGCTGCTGCAGAAAACAAACAGATCCAACCAAAATTCTGTCAATCTGGCAAAATTTGAACTGGGAGAGAGAGTCTAGTCAACCAGTTTTCATCTTCAATTCCCCTTCTTTATATAGACATACATATCACACATATGAGAGAGAGGGACTTGCACTTAGAAGACACACACCACCTCTCTGGGGAATAAAAATCCAGTTACATCTAGTGTAATCACTACTTACATGCACCTTCTAATTAAAATATTAAAACTGAAAGTCAATAGATAATTATTCAAAGAACTTCCCCATAGATAAACCCAATGTTTTTACAAACTCACTTGTACCTTAGCTGGTTTCTTCAAACTTAGTATAAAACTAAACTATAGACAAAGACTACGACTTTTGGTATTGCAATACAGATGATGTTGGTTTTAAATCCTTTTAGTATAGATGATGTACAATAACTGTAACAGCATTTCAACCCATAACCCATAGTTATCACCTGGGAAATGCCAAGGCAGTTCAGAAATGCCAAGTCTCCAGTTCATCTAATTGCAGAGTTAAACCATCATCTACTGGTATGGGTTGATTTTCTGTTATATATATTTATGTTTTCTTGTATGAAAGTCATCGTACCAACTGGAACTTTCAGAAAACAGGTAGAACATATACCCAAGGAAAACCATTCCTCACTTCCCTTCTGTACCCATAGGCAGATTTGCATTTTTTAAAAGTAAAATTCAAATAACTATTTCAAATTAATTCAGCTGCCAGAAACCTGCTTTCACTAAAAACACTACACAAAAGCAGCTAAAGGCTACTGTCAGAAAGAAAACAAATATAGCAGCTGCACATCAACAGAAAACGTAGACTTTCTTAATACAAGTGACAGGTCATGCTGCAGGTGGGGAGAGCTCTGGGTCTTCATCTAGAACTGCAAATCTCCCTCACAGCCCCACCCGGGTGGCAGGCATTCTGCAATCCCCCAGAGCACAGCTGCTTATGCTGGAGTCCAGCATCCATGAGGCTGAGAGAAGAAGCACACAATTTATATGTATATATACGTATATACACACACACGTATATATACACATTTTGAAATCATGTCAGAGAACTTCTATGTTAAATTAAAATATATAAAACTCCCACATGACTCTGATTTTTTTTTTTTAAAGCATCAAACTCCCTGTTCATCTTGCCTGCAAAGGCTGGGTTTAGATCAGCTCTTTTCCAGTCCCCACAGCAAGACAGGTTGGAAATGGACACAACAAACAGAAACATGAAGATCCATATCTACTATACTTGCAAGCATACATGAAAGCAAAGCTCTAAAAAACAGACTATCTCAGAAGTTCCCATTTGTTTCCACCCAGTTTAGGGTGGGAGTTCATTATTATTGGGTCTCAGGGAGATAATTATGATACTAATTAAGAAAAATGATTAAGAATTGACAAAGGAAAGTTTTCAACAAAACATATTTTACAAACATGCTTTATAAACATTGTTGATAATCAAACTGTTTTCCTTTGTAAGTAAGTTCTTTTATACTCTGGTAATTGCATATAATTCTTTTTAAAAGCTACACATGGTGACCACACACTCCCCAGAAGAATAAAATAGAAACAGAAAATGGAAATTGCAATGAAGGAATGGTCAAAAATAAACGGAAATAAAGACAACTGCAATGGGAAAACACTAATAACATACACCCCAGTAGAGTACGTTTAGGTAAATAAACTAGTGAATTCATAGTACCATAAACTACCCTTCTGTCACACATTCAGGCAAGGAAAAGTCACTACTTCATTATACTGTAAGACCAGCTGCACCCCAAATCCTTGGAACTCACAAGCAAATTTTTAGAGAAGAATATGAGGGAGTGGCAGATGCATCCTTTGGATTTACTTCATCTCTCTCCCCTCCTGTTTCATATTTTCACAACTGCCACTTGATTATCTGTTACTTTGAAATGAGTTAGAATAAGGTCATATGTTTGGTTTCTATTGTTCACCAAGGTGCAACCTTGGAAGAAAAGAAAAATCAGACAGGGAACATTTTTACTTTTAGATTACTCTAAAAGAGAACCATTTTTCACTAAGTATAAAATTACAGTCAACCACCTGGAGTTTCATACTCTTTCGGTGTTCACAGAAAGAGCACACTCACAGAGCAAGTCACAAAAGCTGAGCTATTATAAACATCAGCTTTAATCAGTCATTTAGCATTGCTCACAACACTGGCTGGAGTAACCATAAAGACTCCCAACCTCTTTTCAAAGTAATTTATTTCACACCATAGAACTGTTTAGTTGATTGGAAAATACAATGAATTGGTATCAGAAAAAAACCCACAGTATAGTCCATGTTTATATATTTTCCCCCTGTAACAAACCAAACAACAGATGGGTGTCATCCCTGCCCATGACAGGGCAGTGAACTAGATGACCTTTAAGGTAATGACCTTCTAACCCAAGCCATCCTATTCTTCTATGAATATTAGAAGAGCTCCAGTGATTCTATGTCTATTCACATTTCCTTTTTAATGTTTTTTTCTAATTGCAGAGTTTTAGAGCTTGTAATTACTCGATTTCCTAATGTTATGCACTCTTAGAAGAAATTTATGTTAATACAAATGACCACGAATTCAGTTCTTTGTATATGAAACTTAGGTCAAGCCAGGATCACCACATTTAGAACAGAACTCCATAGGTTGTAGTCACACATACATTCAAAAGGGCAGCTTCAAAGTGTATGCATTTATATGAAACACTACAAGACTGGAGACAGAGCAGAAAGTCTATGAAAAAATGACACCTGAATAAAAATATCAGTAGTTCACTTTTTTCTAGCATTATTTTAGATTAATTACAATGTTAAAGGTATGCAACAGACTAAAAAGACTGAAAAAAAAAAAAGAAAAATCATAGCTAAGTTACAACAGGCCACTCTGTGGAATCGCACCTGGAGAAAACAAGCCGCACACAGCTGCATGTTACAAAACCCCCTCACCTGTCCCTGTCCTTCTCTAACTTCTCCTTCTCACGTCAATTCCCACAACTCACAGCCACCTCAGTTGTGCTAATGCTACTTTCAAGATTACACTGTGAAGTATAAAATTAGCCACTGTTTTGACCCTGGTCCCATCTAACTTAAAGAAAGGTGTTCCATGTATCCTTTTTTGGGATGACAGTCCAAAAAATCAGTTTCTCCTCTGCAAACACTTGTCCTCACAATCCAGTTTACTGTTTTCTCCCAGCATCACAGTAGCAGCTGAACCTGGCTCATCCCTTATCAGCCTCACAGGCATAGACGACCACGTAAGATATCCTGCAAAGACAGGACTACTTATAACCACAACCACGTTTAAATCCCAGTGGAAAAGGAGCCCAGTCTACTGCAAGATCTTACAATTCTGAGTCCTCAGCCCACCATAAATTCTTTGATACCACTCTTTTATTACTTCTAGCACCTCACCTTCACCCTCAAGTTCTCCTCCTTCCTGCATCGATGTAATAAGACTTTTGCCTGCACACAACAGGCTAAAAATAAACAACAAAAGTCACATACACAGCAGATACTGTACCACTAGAGATCTCAGAGGAAATTATTCCTTCTAAATGTCTTTAATGCCTCTCTCCAGTTGGCCTGAAACCACCTTTAATGGGGTTTAAGTTAAGGCTTATGACTAGGATTTACGGCAGCCTGAAACATGGGATGAGAGATAGTCAACCATTTACTAGTTTAAAAAAAAATCTCTTTACAGAAGAATTCTTAACAAATAACATGAAATATTGCATTATTCATCCCCAACAACAATAATAAAAAGAAATCCATGTCTAAAGGGCATTAACACAGCGTACATTTTTACTTAAGAAACCAAAACCAACATTCTAGAGGAAGAAGAGGTAGAAAAGCGAGAAAGAAACAACGCAAACTGGGAGACATTTTGAAAGGCAACTGGTAGCCCTAACTATAAACAAGAACAACACAAACAAGTTTTTCTGTTGAAAAAACAACTGGTCACCTAAAACAGAGCAATGAGTTCTCTGTCTTATTTTTGGTATAAAAATATTATTTCAGAGATGCACAGGAATCTGGGATTGATTTTTTTTCAGGAAAACGTAAGTTTTAGAGGGTTTTACATTTGACTTTTTTTGTCTCTTTACAGTAAAGGAATTCTGCAATTTCCTTTACATAACTCCATTTCACTGGGATTCTTGTATCTTGCAATATTAAAAATACTCAGTCCTAGTGGTCTAATTTTGTTCTTTCAGCCATGTACCAGAGATTCAAAAGAAAAGAACCTGTGGCCTACACTGTGGAGCAGTTTGCCTCAGACACATCAATTTCCTTCTCTCAGGAAAGACAAAGTAAGTGTGTTCCCTTTTACCATCTTCTTACTTTGCTATGAATCAGTTAAGAGATATACCTTTACCTTACGGACCACATTCAGTATCCAGCTCTACCTACAGCTCTAAGTATTCTTTTCAGGTACACATTGAAGCAAAACACAATTATTTTATAAAACAACTTTCCACAGTAACAGATTCATTGAATTTCACACATAAACAAAAGCTATGTGAAAAAACCTACTTACAGACACCAATGTGAATGATGGATGTGAACCTTCCTCAAGGAACTGAAGTAGAAGTTTTCAATTCAAATTAATCAAAAGCAATAGATCCAGCAAAAGCTTTAAAAAATTGCTACAGCATTGTAATAGTATTTCACAGCTAAAACCTAAACACACTCAAATAAAAATGTATATTTACTTTAAAAAGGGAAATGTTCAAAAGAAAAGGAAATACCAAAGCATATTGCAGTCTGCTGGACAACACAAAAAAGTAAATCATCACTGGTCACTAGGAAGAAGGGCAATAAAGTTATAAGTACCTTATTACAGCTTGATTGTGAACTTGTATGTTAAAATGTACTCCAGAGAGAATGACATTCTTTTGACCACCCCTCATACAGATTTCTTTCAGGAACAAAACTAATTGTACACATAGTTCAGTACCAAGCAGAGAGGCAGAAATCAATAGCAAATCAGACAGGTGCAAAGAAGAGAATATCAACATTAACATGGTTTACTACAAACGAGTTATATAAAAATTCCACAACCAACCTCCTTATAAGTATGAAACAAGTATAACCAAATAAGTATGGCATTTTAAATTCTGTTATGAGTGGATACGTAAAGCAAATAGAATCTTCATATATGCAGCTATAAATCACTGTATTCGCTTTAAAATTTTGCCTGGTGGAACACATCAAAGTAATTTCAAAAGCAAAATCAAGTTGGTTGAGTAAGAATAGGCTTGCAGCATAATTTGAAGCTCAAGCATGGGCTCTGATGAACAGCTGCAGGGGAAAAATAAAGTTCTCAAAGGCAATGACCACCACAACGATGTCTTTCCCTTTTATAATGCACCATAGGAAAAGCAGTATTCTCTTAATTAACTGGATTCTAGATTATACAACAATTAAATACCCTTCACATAGGAAAATGTCCTCTATTGCTAAATCTACATAATAATGACTTTTCCCTATTCAACATCTTTCCCATGATCACATGTGTAAATGATAAGAAAAATGCCTCAGCCACAATTCAGTTGATTATGAGTAGATTTTAATATCTAATTAAGATGGGTCATTATTCCAAAGAGACACCAGTGGAGATGAACTGAATGATACAATATATGGCATTGACTCAATTGGCAGCAGTGTCTCCTTTGGGTCTAGAACAAAGTAATATCCTATGCAAGAGTTAGAAATGCTTTGATCCACTCTGTCATCTCAAAGAATGTCTTTTATTAATGCAACAGAGATGCCTGCCAGGTTTTTCTTATCACCAGAATCAATGCTGCTAAAGGTGCTACATTTCAGATGCAACTTAACACTCTGGTTCTATTTTTGTTCACCATGGAGCCCTTTTCACTTGGACATTCTACTTTTTATTAGTATTTCTGTTGAAAAATTTCCTTCTTTCCTTTCATGCCACACTGCTCACCTCAGTTCAGGGATGTTGACATTTTTTTACTCACTCTGCATCAGCACTGGCCATACAAATGCTACAAACAGAGGACTTGATCCTGAATGTCCTACTCATGGATGTAAATGTATGTAACTGTCTGATGAGATTGGTACTGTCTAATAAGTTTGTAAAACACACAGACATTATGGAACTGAAACATATTATTATAAAACATTTACATACTCAAAGACTGCAAAACAATAGGATTTCCTTACTATGACATATTTGCCTCCCACGCTTGCAAGCAAAGCAAATTAACATATAATCATACTTCATACTCTTAATCTAAAATCAGCTCTTTCATACAGTTTATAAAACACCACAAAACTCAGCAATTGGTCCCAGCAATATGTCAGAATAAGCGCAAAACAAGTTCCTTACTAAAATCATCTGACATATGGATTGACTTCTCAAATAATTAAAGACTTAATATGTTTGACATTTACAAACCAAAATCAACTGACGTTGACAAGCTAAAACCTGGAACTTGATCTTGCACTGATAAAATAAGAAGGAAATTCTTTCTACTTTTGAGAATGTCAAAACCAAGACTCTGAATGGACAAAGCCTTAGACAGACCATTGTATTCAGCTTGTAACCATTATTGCCTGTTAACCACAGCTCTAGTTTTTAAAACCTGAGAGATGAGAAAGAATGGCTTATCAGTTTGGATGTTCCGTTTTGCTATACATTGTAAAGCATTGGTTTGTCAGGGAAGGGGTGTAAGTACAGTAAACCCTCAATTTCTATAAGAATAACATGACAGTAGAGTAGCCATGCAGCTGGGAGGCCCTTGACCCAGAAGCATCCAGACACTTTTGTCGTCAAAGTTAACAGTCACTGAGATGATTACCTTCAGTGTTTTAACATTTTTAAGGTTACAATAAAATTGTATTTATTTATTCTGAAAAATCTTCTGTAGAACACACCCCTTAAACCATAAAATACTTGCACATTCTGTAATAAACTCAAGCTAGGCCGGGGTTTTTACAGCCTAGGCTAGTGTGTACAACCCCTTTCATGTGTCAATAAATGTACAATCAGTACTCAAAAGCAAAGTTTCTGAACTGCTCATATTCATTTTAGACCAAGAACTTCCTTTTATTTGACATCAAATATATTTAATCCAGTATCTCCTCCTCCCCTGCCTGTTCCACTTCTTAAGTTTAAATTGTGACTTATAGGGAGTTTTGCAATTAATGTTCTGCACTTCATCCACATTTCTGTAATAACAGTTCTCCTCATATTCCTCTTGCTCAAATTCTATTTATGTCCAACTTCTATGGCCTCATACTTCTGTTCCTTCATGTGGATATCACATCCATTTACCTCTGCTGATCATTTCAACTGCACTGGCATTTTTTCCTTTTAAAGAGGATTAACAAAAGTGAAAGTATACAGAGGTTTGGATAATCTCGGGATGTGAGGACAGGGTAGGAGAGCAGATCCATGGTCTTCAATCTATTTTTGAACTCTGAGGGACCTACAAAGTTTTCCTTTAGGGGCAATATCCAGCAACAAGTTTAAATTTACTAACAACACAGTGGGTTGGGGATTTTGTTGTTTACCCACTGACATGAGACTCTCAGAAACAGTCTGTGGAGTACCAAAGGCTTCAATATCGAAGGTTAAAGACCACTGAACTAGATCTTAAGTAATGGAAAGGACTTCCCTATAATACTGTGATGCATTCATCCTGTGTTAAGTAATTTTACCCAGTTCACCTGTTCAGCAACATGACAGACCACAAAATCCTAAGAACTTTGTATTTCTGCACTAATGTATAAATCAAAAATTTTCTCTTATAAATAACAATGAATTATTTGTAATGAACAACAAATGTCTTCTGTAAAAACATATCTGCATGAAATTTACATTTCAAAGAAATTTCAAGCAATCACTAATTAACCCTACCTAAAGAAAGCTTTCAAGAAACTGAGTTGTACAAAAAAAACCCCCAAACTTCAAAATAATTCTCGACCAAATGCAGAATCTTAATTATCCCATCTCCTAAAAATCTCAAGCCAAACAAAGGCCCAACATAACAAGGAGGTTCATTCCTGTGTTCCAGAACAAGAAAATCGATACTGCTAGCAAGTGCATATAGCTGAGCCTATGTCTTTAAACAAGATATGAGACAATATATGTCAGGTGCTGCACTTGTATGTAGACTCCACGTTCAGCACAGTTACTACACAATTTGCATCACTAAGTGTGGGGGACAGGTGTGGCTGGCGGCAGATTTTGGTTTCCTTAAAGAATAAAGTCTTGGTAAACATTCAGGATTTAACAAAGTATGACTTTCTTGGCCAGATCACTGGCCAAAACCAGACAGCTTTTAAAAGTACCCCCGAAAAAGAGTCAGCTAGAAAACTCTGCTTTTTACTGCTTCTATCTATTATTTTAAGGACAGGCAGCATTCAGTGGGTGGAGATCGAAACCCTTATCTACCTCCCAACATACTCATATTTACACCACCAACTACAGCTACGTTCTCTCTCAACTTTCTTCGTACCCCTTTCGCTCAGATTTCAACAGGAAAAATGTATGACAGCTCCCACCTCAGTCTTCTAGAAGGCTGGCTCAAGAGAAAGCAAGGTCCAGCATGAAATGACAGCAGCAAATGCAGAACTGCTCAGCCCATCCTTGCATAATTTGCAAGCCTAAATGTCAGGCCAGTCAACACTAATAACAAAGCCACAGCTGCTCAGACCTTCCAGTAAATCTGTGCTCTGTCACAGCACCTTACAGGGAGAGAATGGTTCCTTTCCAGCCAGCTCTAGGATTCAAACCTCCTTCCTGAAAAGGCATTGTAACCACTAGAAATGCACCTCCCAAGCCCTCCATGAGACCATAATTAAACAGCCTACAGAAGCATATTAAACAAAGTTTTCAGTGGAACTAAACTTTAAACAGCAGTGAATTGTAGTGGTTCTCCAGATCTACTGCGTTAGCTGTCACTCAGAACAGTACACAGAGCAACAGTTTGTATAAAAGAGATGGACACCTTAAGTAAAAGCAATTACAGACTCTGAGCTCCAGTATCAAAACAAATACCTGAATCAAGGGGTGCCGTTAGATGCTCAATTCTAAAAGAACAATAAAGCAACTTGTGACATGTCTCATCGTAAGTACTCTTTTATCAGCCACTTTGGGAGTCTCTCCCTCCACACAATGCCGAAGCATTTCACTCTCCCAGAATATTATTCACAGAGGTTACAAACAAAAGTATCTTCATTCATTTTTTCAATCCTAAAATTTTAGCACTCCATGAAAAAGCATCTGAACCTCCTGGAATTAAAAATAAATTAGTAGCTTGGCCTATTTCAGAACTGGATATTATTTATGCACTGAATTGAGGGGGGTCAGATAAAGGAAAAGTTTGGGTTTTCTGTTTTGGCATATTCATGCCTACAGGTAAGGTCACACAAATGTATGTTCAATTTTTAATTTACAGAGAAGATCAAGTAAGCAAGTGGCAAACAACAGGATAAAAGTGTTTGTAGCTATCTCTGTAGTGAAAATCAGCACTATCAGGTGGCAGCAATGAAACTGTTTTAATGAGATTATAATTGCCAACAATGTGGCAAATTAAGTCTCCCAAACTATGAAACAGTAGCACGATGAAAATAATGTAACTAGTATGTCAGGTCCAGCTATATTCCAAGTGCTTAAATGCACATTTATCTAATAAAATTCAGTCCTGAACAGACAACTGGATATTATTTTTTGGATGAGGAACTCACCCAGATTTCAAGTCTGTAATCCGTAAACAATTAGTAGCATCCAGTCCCACTTTTCCATTTCTGACCACACTGGAAATGAAGGGTGAGAGTGCTGGAGAAATTCTGTTCAAGGCAACTTCAGGCGACATCTTAGTACGTTCCTCCTTCCTTTTGTCCTGAGCTGCAAAGGAAAAAATAAAATCAAACCATATCATACTTATTTGATGTAAATGCATATGCACTCTGCAAACATAAAAAGAAAATTAAAAAAGCTAAACAGGTTCAGGGGTGTAGAGCAACTGAAGCATACACAAGTTCATAAACTAAAAGTAAGCACAGGTAGGTTTTTCCCTCCTACTTCTGCAGTATTCAATGAAACCTGTTAATTCAATATCAACATAAAACCAGAATTATGTCCTAGGCTCCTTTTATTAAGGTTCTATCCCTGAGAGAAAGTGAAATAAAAGTGAAGGTCACTCTGACACTTTTCAATCCAGACCTTTTTGTGGGCATCTCCATTAGATCTGCAATTGACAAGCCACATTTGTTCTGCTTCCACCGAAATCAGTGGGACCTATACTAATTGCAGGGGGCCCAAGGGTTTGATTATTTAATTTCTAACAGGACTAGGGCACCCATAATCAGTATCACTTTTACACTTCATTAGGACTTCATGATGCCTTTCCAAGGCTAACACTGCCTCTCCTTCAGCGGTATCACCACACTCTTTGAGAAGTGTCTTCATCTTGCTCCACACAGCAGCTCAGGAAGCTGATGCACAACATTTCAAGCACAGCTTTTTTAGAAGTGCCTGCAATTATGTGACCTTACACTAAATGAGGCAGGCTGCTAAGTTAGTGGCCTTTAAGAGCCTCTCGCTTTTGGGGTGAAATGTAGAAACTGAGCATGCACACGTTTTAACTCATAGCACCACAAAAAGACTTGGAATGCACGGACAACTACTGACTGCGAGAAGAGAAGTGGGAGAAAAGAGGGTAACCAACCTATTTGAAATGTTAACATATTTGAACATATTCCCATGTTTATAGGGAATAGATAAAAAATTTTTCAGAGTTTCATCTGAAAATTAACTCAGCTTGGCAGTTTGGGAAACAAGGCTGTAAATGACTGAAGGTAACATAAACGTGCCACTGATAAGTGGGACAGAAAAGCTCATACTTAAACTCTGACCATTAAATTGTATTTTTTAAAACATCCATTTAGTTGAAAAACACTAATACACACTAATAGACTTCCTTACAAAATGCTGCATCTGGACTGCTGTATTAATAAGAGTTCTATAAAGAGAGTGTGAACAACTCATGGCAATAATTGCAACTTTCTGCTGTTTCTTACACTCATTTTACAAGTATTAGTAATTAATGGATAATCTACAAACTAAGTTTCCTGTAACTGGGAGCAGCGTTAATTCCCTGTTCTGTTCTCATGACAATTGTTCACATCAGAGTAGAACAAAGTAATGCTCAAGACAGACTGTTTGTCCAGCTATTTGGAATGTATCCGAATAAAGCAAAGACCAAGCACTTTAGGGCAAACAAAAAGAGTAATAAAGTAAGACTTCCTAGAAACAGTAATTACTTTTAATACGTCGGCTCCTACATTTCATGGTAGTAAAGAAGTTGAAGACTAAGTATCCATGTCCTGACATACAATGTGTTCCTTTCAAATAAATGATTTGCTGTAATAGACAATAGCAACAACTTAAGTTTGCTTAGCAAACACTTAGAGCAATGTAAAGTACCTACTATCTCCTGTTTGGTAATTTTCTACCTTTTCTACTTTTCTAAAATTACAGCCTAGTCACCTTCATTCTTCCCCAGAGGGACTGAAAGAACACAAGACCATACTTGCCCTATTTCAATATAAAGTTCAACAGGTAATAAAAACGATTTTGAACTCAAATACTTCACACAAGAGTGGCTAAAACAGGACCCATACTTCAGTCTGCCAGCCCTGCAGTAGGGAAGAGTCACTTCAGGCAGGGGACAGATGGACTGATGAAGGCAAGAACTTCTTAAGTCATGAAAACATGCTATAAAACAAGCCATCCTTTAGTAGCCTTAAAGTTGTACACTAGGGTCTCAGAACATTTCATGGGGACTGTAAGTGTTGTGAGAGGTACGAGATACACCTGGTGATCACAGCTGAACAGATGCACCTTCCAAAATGAACTGCAGGGTGAGATTCCTTATCCTTCTGCTAATAAAATTTGCAGATATTGTCTGTTAGGCATTTTTGCAGATTTTATTGCATTTTTTAGAATCACAATACCTTCTATGTAACAAGCAGGATACACAATACTTCAAGGGTTGCTATCAATGAAGCCCATTGATTTGTTTTGTAAACAAAGGGCTTTATAAACTAAACAGCATTTGTACCACTCTCCTAAGTTTCGTTTACCATACACACTTATCCTCCCTCAGCTTAAGTTTCCCACAGTCCTGGAAGCCAAACACAAACAAACTCAGGGGAACTAACAAAACCTAAATTCACTGGACTGTTTCCCTCGCCAAACAAAACATCTGAAAGAAGCAAACAACAGTCGAATCCTTTTGGATTCAGCTGGCTATCCTCATGACTCGAGGCTAACGGTACATATCCTTAACAGCAACCACGAAGTCCCAGGCACCGGGAGATACTGTGTCACTCTAAGCCTGGAAACATCATTAATGGACATCTAGTGCAGGTTCAAGAAGGCAAAGGCAAATACTGTGATGGAGGCCTGGAAGCTGGAGGGGACCTTTCCTAACACTCTTGTCTTGGCTGCCAGCAACCTGGTGGTGTAGTTTCCATTCGGGGTGGCAGGAACAGGTGTCAGTGTGAAGGAGGAGCGAAGGGGAGCCACGACCACCCCCCCCCGCTGCTGCTGCTGCTGGGCTCGGACACACGCACCGAGCGCGGCCGGGGCGGGACCTGCGGGCTCCGGGTGCATCCCCGCGTTCCCGCAGCCCTGGGACGGCAGAACGCTCAGAATCCCAGCACAGGGTTCTAAGGTTGGGAGGGACCANGTCCCGCCGCTCTGCCCAGGCCGGGTCAGCCCCGGGCACACAGCGCAGGGAGTCGCACAGACGATCCCTGAGCGTCTCCAGCGAAGGGGATTCCCCAACCTCCTCGCTCTTGCAGGTGCTCATGTTGAAATTCCCAGTGTTCCAGTTCCTCTCCGGGCTGACCTCGCCCAAACCCCGCTCCCCTCCCCAGCCGGGGCCGCCACCCGCGGCGCTGCGCCCGCCCCGCTCCGCTCCAGCG
>WEKX01000715.1:308171-332042 GCA_013390025.1 Pitta sordida
TTTCCTGGCTACAAATTTGATATGACAGAGATGCAGTCATTCATTTGAAGCCGCATTAACCAGCCATACTGTAACCAGAGATCACACCATGGCCTGTAGCTATAGGTGATGTTACACTGAGATTAAGTGGTTGAAGAAAAGCCATTTCCTTTTTCAATCATCTGAGAAGGTTTCTTACATTGTACAAATGCTGTCGCAAGCGTGCATCTGACTCATCATTTTTAGTCTCAATGAAGGGCTTTTTATTGGTGATAAGCTAATTTGATCCAACTGAAAAAGAGAGGACGACCTCATTCTTTCTGTGTCCAGTTCTTGGCCTCTCAATTTAGGAAAGATGTCGAGGTGCTCAAACATGTCCAGAGAAGGGCAATGAGGATGGTGAAGGGACGGGAGCAGAAACCCTGTGAAGAGCAGCTGGGGGAGCTGGGGTTGTTCATCCTGGAGGAGGATCAGGGGAGACCTCATCACTGTCTACAGCTGCCTGAAAGGAGGTTGTAGCCAGGTGGGGGTCAGTCTCTTCTTCCAGGCAACCAGTGACAGAAGGAGAGGACACAGTCCAAACTGTGCCATGGGAAGTTTAGGCTGGATATTAGGAAAAAATTCTTCACAGAAAGAGTAATTGGCCATTGGAATGGGCTGCCCAGGGAGGTGGTGGAGTCACTGTCCCTAGAAGTGTTTAAAAAGAGACTGGATGTGGCATTCAGTGTCATGGTTTAGTTGATGAGATGGTGTTAGATAACAAGTTGGACTTGATGATCTCAGAGGTCTTTTCCCAACCTAGTTAATTCTGTGATTAACCTTGGCCCTCTGGAGACCTAGAAGCTCCGAGTGTCAAACTTTAAATGTCAAACATTCCCAAGTCTGTAGGGACAAGGTAGTGGAAAGCTTCAAGCTTCCATTGGACATATGGTAGCCAGATTCACCACTAAAAAAAAGTCAGCACATAGTGTTTTTACTCAGTACAGTAAGCGAATGATTTAAAGAAGCATAACCTCCTTGTGAAGTGGAAATGTACAGTTTGAAATTTGCTGTATCTTACGTAATGACCAAGACAGGAAAAGACGGGGACCTTCTGTTGAAGACAGATACTCAAATTTAATTTTGAGAAATAATGAAATCCAGAAAAATGGGTAGTGTGTCTTAAAATTCTTCTAAAGGGAAGAGGCCCAGTGGTTTGCTTTTAAAACACTGTTCTCATTGGAAATTCTTTTCTCATTGTCCTGTAGCGCTGCAGTGGCAGAATGTGGGTTTTCTAAAGTGAACTTCATGTGATCAAAACAACCTCACGTACATACATGCAGTAAACCACATTCTTTTGGCTTAATAGGACCAGGAGCAAAACATATTTGTGGTCACAATCACAATCAACACTTCATTGGTAATAGCAGGCAATAGTAATAGAAAACAAACCCAGCATTATTCTATACAATCTAGATATCGAACCAGACGGGTATCATCCATAGTATTATTTAAATAGTTTCTCTTCTGACTCATATTTGCAGACTGGTCGTGGCATTGGCATTTTAATTCATATTAGATCAGGACAAGACTAAACATATAAACTGATGAGAGTCAGACACACTAAAACAGAATAAACAGGAGAAACTTTGGCATGGCAGTTGAAAACAGCAGAAGCATAGAACAAAATGTAAGATGGAAAAACAATCTTTGGATAGTCACAACAACAACAGTCTTCCAGTTTAAGTTAACAGAATGACACCGCAGTCCAAATACTGGAAAACTATTTGTTAGAATGTTCAGAATTTAAGGAGTTAATGTTCTGTGGACAACTTTCCTATCAACATGTTGCTTCATTCTCTTTAGGGAGTGGAACTAAGAGTTCTGCTTCCAGCCCCTTATTGTGACAGTCAGCATTAATAATTATTACAAGTATAAATTTGATGTACTGAAGCCATTCAGCAAGAGAAGAAAGACAAGGCAGAGAAAGCGCTGAGCTACGGACAACATAGTACAGTGAATCCTCTCTGTATCGCGACTTCTTCACGACCTCGCCCATTTGTGAAGCAATTTTTTCGCAGTCCGGCTCCACAGATCTGCGAGATTTGATACCCAGCGCATGCGCTCTGCTTCTGCTTTGCCAAGGGGCAGTGCCGGCTCTCCCTGTGAGGTGGGACGGGCCTGCCCCGGGCCCGGCTCCCCCGGGACGGGCACAGAGGGAGCGTTCGGGATTTCCCCGGCTCAGCCTCGGGTTTACAGTCCTGCCGCAGTGTGCCCGGCCCCTGAGCCGGTCCTGTGTGTCTCTGTGCCCAGTCCCTACAGTGGAAGGGTCACGCTGCACTATGTCCCAGGTGGTCACTGAGACCCAGTGCAGCACCGCCACAAGACGTGCCATGTATTCGTATGTACAGTGTATGTATGNAGTGCATGCGGGGCAGCGCGAGCAGCGAGGCCAGGCCAGGCTGGGGCGGGGGGCAGCGGCGTGGAGTTTGCGCTGGGAGCACACACGGTCACAGCAGCCGCTCAGAAATGGTTCCCTTTGCTCGCTTGTGCCGAGAGAGACAAGGGGAAGGAGCAAAGAATTGTCCGCAGCCCTGCAGAGTTCTGGGGGGTGGAGCAATGGGCGTGGCCTGCATGCATATTAACGACCTGCAGTTCTTTGCGAGTTTAGTGTTTCGCGACGACATTGGCCTGTCCCTTTCCTTGCAATGGAGGAGGTATAACTGTATATGCTGGACTGGAGCAGACAGTGGTGACAAATGCACATCCAGTACCAATGTCCCAGAGGGACACATGAAGTCATCTTTGCTAACCAAGCACAGCCTCTGCTTTGGCCACATGGCAAAGGTGTCTCCTTAGTGAGATTCTACATCTTCTTCATTTTCTAGTGATGGTTATTTTATTGTCTGCTGAAGTGCTGAAGTAAATGGCTCATTGGCACATTGCAAACATCCATGATCCGAAACTATATCTGTAATTTACTTTTTAAAAGTGCAGTAATTGGAACAATAATTTCAGGGCGGTTGGGTGGGAATATGAGGAGGAATTTTCTTACATTTCTTTTGAGTGAGCAGAGGAAATCTCAGGTGTAACTTCATTTTCTTGTTTGCTTTGTTCCCAATCTCACACGTGCTAGTTTCCACCATTTCTCATGCATGCATGATCACCAACTTTTAATGGTTTTGGCTTGTTTTGGTAGGATTTTTTTCCCTGCTCTTCATCTTCTCCTAGCAGCAAAGTGTTCTAGACTCCTTCAAATCCATCTCGTTTGTGTTTTTGTTTTTATCTGTAATGGTTCCCCTGCAGCAGCCACTCCTTGATCTAGTCGATCTGCCATTGCCAGCAGCATGGGAAAACACAACTGTAAAGGAGTACAAGCTTAGTCCAGTTGAGGAAATTATTTTCTGGATCCAGAGAAAAGCATCAAGGCATGAGAGAATGTGTCATCTGTGAATCGTTTCATTTATGTAATAGTGAAAAATCTGGGCTTGATTTCAGAGCCAATGCTGTCTGCCTTGTGTCTTCTTTTCTGACCTAGCAAAGTTTGGGTGCGCAGTAAACACAGGATGTACAGGCTCAGCCTTTTGTTGTTCTGCTCTGATTCTAGAGGACCTAAATGTGGTTTAGAGAAACTTACCTTTGCGTTCTTTTGCATAGCAGGAAGAAAGCTGTGTCTGGGGGGCCCAAAAATAAAAATGAGATAAAAATCAAGTTGATGAAATGTTTGGTAATGGCATTCAGTAAGAAAATCACCTTCTGTGTGTACACAGTTTTTGAATACCTCTAGTGGCCCAGACACTGCTGATACAGGGCCTGATCCAAGCTCATTCATGTCAAAGAAGCTTTTCACTGCTGTAAACTGAAATGAAATGGTTGTCCCCCAGTAAAATCTGAGTGACAGTTTATTTTAGGGTGAGACACAGTTTAATGTTCTGGCGTGTTAAAAGTATTTGGTGTTATACTCCAGACCTGAAAAGCTTCCAACAAAGTTCCTCTAACAAAAAAATGACAAAATATTGAAGAGGGGAAAAGGAGGGAAAATGTCTGCTTGGATGCTTTCAAAATTAACACAAAATAACTAGGGCAAGGCCACCAGGGCCTTTTTTTAACCCATTACAAGAGCTGCATTTGCAACTAAGGTTATGAACCTCAAGTGAGAGACAGTGAGCCATTGATCTCAGCTGGCACCTTCTGAAAGAAACTGTTGTTTGTGCCACAGAGGATGCTGTGGGCCCTGTCTGAGAAGGACTTCTGGTACTAGAACACCTGCTCAGCCCTTATCTTTGGCTCTTACACATGAAAACTCTTTTTTTTTCCCCTCCCCTTCCAAAATGGAAATGGGGAAGTTTTAAGTGTCTTGGGAAATATGAATGTGAAACCAGTCACACAATGTCTTTTAAGTTAAGTGCAACAAAAGTCTTGCTTTCTGAATTCTATTTAATTGCAATGTCCCTGACATTTCATTTGGTGCCTTCATTCTGTGTCCTACACTACTGTGTACTGTAATTACATGCTGCCTTTCCTTCTAGAGGCAATTCCATTTCGGCAATAACTAATATGCCTCTTGTTTTTTAGACTTGTTTATCTAGTTAAGTTTTAATAGTATGTATTTAGTAGTGTTTTTGAGCTAAAGAGTACCCTTTGTGGTACTACAGTCAGGCCTGTGCTACGTGAATGCCATAGCTGAAGTAATTTCTTTGGCTTCCCAGACACCAAGGGTAGCACTACTTGCCCTACTGTGCATTGGAACATGTTTTGCAGTTTGAGGACAGGAGGAAGGGTGGTTGGCTTTGTAAAAAAATAGGCGAAAGGTAAAGAGAGTTGGAGGAAGGTTTAAAAGTGACAAAGATAATAAGAAAGACCTAGGGTTTTACTGCAGAAAGTGTCAAGAGTCTATGGACTTGAAGTTTAAGATAAAAGGTGAGAAAATTACAGTCCTAGCAGTGATGTCTCCCCTGCTGTCCTGAGGCCCCTTGTTTTTTGCTTTTCTTTCTGTCAGCTCTGCCTGCCTGCTTGCTTTCTGCAATGTTCTTACATGACTGCATGGCAAGGTTCAGGGAAAAGCTCTGTTTTAGTCCTCCCATCTTCTCCCAGCACCAGCAGTTTGGAAGACAGGGCACTGACTATGTCCTCTGTTACCTCCTTCTTCCCAGCCGTCTGCTTCTGTTCCTACCGGCTGCAGTGTCTGGTCTGTTGAAGTTTGTAAATTGCTTTGAGATCCTTTAAGATTAAAGGTTCGACTTCAGTGAGATCATTATCTCCTTCTACATTTCTCCACTCCGTGTTCTGGGTTCGAGCTTCTTGTCTCATCTCAACTTGGGGTCCAGCACAGTGCTCAGCATTCCCAGCTCACAGCAACATAAAGCTTACAAACAAATTTCAGCTTCCAGTTCTTGAGTTATTTGATGCCTCTCAGAGTACTTCAGAGCTGAAGGTTAAATGTATGTATTTTCCTGAGCCAATGCCAAAATGCTCAGCACTTGCCACATTGAGATCATACTTCTGCATTTGCGTCTGAACTTCATGTTATTTTGTGTGCTTCAAGAGACTGTGGAGTTCTCTTCCTCCCACTTCTGAAGTACTTACTCATTCTAGGAAGCATTCCAGCTACAAATTTGTTCTGAGATCCTACCCTGTATTCTTATAGCCATACTTTGTTCGTGTTCTTGTGGTTAAACTGTAAGCCTGTCAGGGCAGGGATTTCACTCCTCTAATGTAGTATGCTTAGAGAGGAACCCTGACAGGAGTTCAGAGGGCTCTCTGTTCAGAATCTCATAGGCAGTGAGATTCTGCCCAGTGTTTGGATAGGAGAACCATTTTTCTATTCAGCTGCAAGTCTAGTTGTCATCTTCATCTTCCATATTTTAACTGGCTAGTAAGAGACTTTTTCCCTATATAGCACCTGTGTATGTTTATTCCCTATGTCATTCTCATTGCAGTGAAATTTCCCTCTTTCCTACGAAAGTGAGGTCATCTGAAACCTGTGTTTATGGTACTGCAGCCATTTCCATGGCAGTAGACTATGATATCATCAGTGGAGGATTATGCCTTTCCTATGTGTGTTAGCAATTAAAAATTATGGTTTGTGAGATAAAACGAATGTTTACCAAGGTTTTAGGTTTAGTCCATATGAAGCTGGGAAACTTTTGCTTAGTTCTCTAGAGAGTTCACTTAGGTAATGGAGTAAAATGAATCCAGGAGCATTTTGATCCTAGCAGGTGATATGTTTTTGGGGTGTATTTTCTTAACGGGAGAAGAAAATCAGCTACTCCATCTTCTGTTTTCTCGCTTGGCAAAGAACATTTGTCTGAAACCCTGTGGTAGTCCTTATGGCTTTGTTATTCAGAGCTGCTTGAATGCATGATTTAAAGATCCACAATTCTCTAGTCTCATTAGGCTGGCATTTTTCACCTTTGGAGGTCAGTAAGGTATTAGACACTACCCACAAAAATAAAACAACGTGGTCATCAGTCTTTTCATCTTTTTAATGGGTGACCTATTTGCCAGCTATCAGCAGCTGAATCTCTTTGTTGAACCTTCCTAAGGGTGTCCATGTTTTCTCATGGGTTGGTGACAGCAGAGGCCAGATTCAACACCGTGGCGATAAAAGAAAATTCATCCATTTAAGATGTAGTGTCCAGTGTTAGAAAGTTGCTAATGATGCAAGGTGAGAATGGTGGATCTGCAACATAATTCATTTAATCTCTTCAAATACTTAAAAACCCTGGGAAGTAGGCTTTCCTGAATAACAGTGAAGAGAAAGGGAAAACACATTAGGTGAAAATTTATAGAGAAGGAACATTATTAGTCTATGCATTTCCACATGAGACAAAATTTATAGTAATTTTTAGCTAATGTAGTTTAATATCAGAAATACACTGCACATCTGCACATTTCAGCCCATCTCTTTCCCCACCTGATAGAACTGAACTCTGATAAAATACTTATCTATTTAAACAATCTGGGTAAGACCACTAGGAAAAAAAAATACTGAAATTATGTACATACAAGTACATATAAGACTTGCATGTGCCAGTTTCACAGAAAGTCTAAGATGTGAAAAGGTTCTTCCTGAAATTATTACCGTGTTAGTGACTACAGTATAAAGAAATTCCATTTCCCATTTTCATTCATGGAAGTGGAACCAGGCTGGAATAAAAAGACAAATAGACAAAATTACGGGATGTAGTTTTTGGAGACTGAGATTACTAATGCCATAGCAGACATGGCCCTTATTTACAGACACCCCAGTCAGGTGAAGGTACAGCAGCCTCCTGAGGGGGCAGCTTCCCTGTCATTCTGCATTCGGGCTCAGGCTTCCTCTGTCTCTGGAAAACTCAGAATGATACTTCTGTTGGAAGGACATGAAAAGTCAGGAAGCAATAAGGTTATGATCAGGGAACGGGTTGTTGGGATAAAAGCTACAGAAAGATGTCATTTTTTCTCAGTAATGCACTATAGCACGTGGCCATTGCTTCACATTTTATCACCCCGCTTTACAGATAGCACAACTGTCACCTTTTGCTCTTTGTAGGATTCTTGGACATCTGAGGAGCTCAAGTAAATTGGGTGCAAAATGGCAATACACTGGGCACTGGCATTTCTGTACTTCAGAGTATTCCTTGGGCTTCTGCTGTATCACAATGATACAGATTGAATATTATGTTGTGTCATGAATGCATCTATAATTTCTAGCCCAAATGAATATGTATTACCATGTAACTCTCACAGGTTTTTGATTGGTTTGGTTATTTTCATGCATGCTATTACTGGAAATAATTTTTGATTTGCAAGAAAAACATCTCTTGCTTTTTCAGTCTGGAGGTGTTTGACATGCAAGATTCACTACAGTCAAAGGGGAAGTTGTCTAAAGGAACTCCTTTAAAATATTTGTCACGATAAGCAGCTGTTATGCACTGTATTTTAACACATAATGCTAAGAATATTCTATTTTCTCTCCCTTTGTGAGCCACAGAATGGTGTTATTAATAGTTCTGTTCTGTCCTGTTAATGAATTACTTGCTAGCTGTACTGTTAATGGAAATAACCATTTTCCTAGGTTCACTCCTAGACGTAAATATCTGGATGAATTTTAGTACTCCTGACAGTAAAGAGCTGCTGGCACAAATCAAAAGCTGCAATAAAAATTGTACAGAGTCGATGGTAACAAATTTGTGTAAAAACACTCTGGGCAGGCATATATATTAAGTTGCCTCTAGGAGCTGTCTGAGCCGTTCTTTCCAAAGGAGCTCACCAGTAAAGTTCTGTTTGGTTGTTTTATATGGCTCCAGTTGTTAGCTCCTATATCAAGCTGCAGTAAGTTATTTGATACTGACATCCTGGTTCCCTTAAGGATCCTTGTATCATGCACTCTGAGCCTGAAGAAAATATAAAATTATTTTTACTAGTATGTTGCCTAAGTAAGTGCAGCTTTATAAGAACACGTTGATCTTTGTGACAACTAATTATGAGATAAAAAGGTGGTGATGTTCCCGAATGGATCAGCATGCTCTCTTTGGTGTATTATTCTTTCTTATTTCCATTTCTGAATTTAGTCAATTTTTTCTCCTATTTTCCTGTACTAGATCAATAGCATGTCATCGCTGAAGCATGAAATTTCCCCTTTGCCTTTGCCTCTTCTTGTTGTCTTTCCACGTGATGTTCTCACAGTACAATTCTCTTCTGTATTACTCTTTTCCTGCCTCTCATCTTTTAAAAAATAACGTTTGCTTCCAAAGATTCCTAGCTCTCGTTCATTAATTTATTCCATCCATCATTATACTATACTTCCTGTTTTCTTCCAGATCCCTGTTTATACACAATGTGTTAACCTTGATAGTATAAACAGCATAAAGAAAAACACTGGTCTGCGATGAAAATAAAGGATAGACAGATCAAGTTCAGTACTCACATGGAAAGACAGGCATTTTTCATGTTCTCAGCTGTAATGAAATTGAATATACCTTCCTTGTTCTAATTGTCTGATCCTGTCAGTATTATTCATTGGGAATATTCTGTTAGTATTGTTAAATCATTTATAAAATTACTTTCCTTCTGCGTTTTCCCAGAAAAGGCAAAATAAAATTGACCTGTTGGGAAAAAGCAGTTGGTGGTTTTGCTGAAACTCCAATTACTCCGTATAGAGGCAGCAAAAATGAGCAGGTACTTCTTCTGGGAGCTTTCCCTGTTGCTCCTTAAATTCTGTGCTTTAAAGCAGGCACAAGAGTTGTTATTTGTCATACAAAATTGCACCTTTCTTTTTAGTGTTGTAGGGATCTACCTTTCCCAAGAGAGCTTAAATTGTGCAAAAGGTAAAGGTACTTACCTAGAGGAGATCCCAACCTGTCATAGCGGAGTTACCCTTGGCCAGCGAAGCCCAGGCACCTCCACACACCCCCTGCACGTTCTCATCTTTGGCCCACAAACCTTAATGCTACTGTAATCCAAGATTTTAGTTGATACCTCTATAATCAGACTGAACTTCAGAGAACTATTTTTTTAGTCGATGAATCAACAGTAAGATAGTTTCAAAGCAAAAACTTGACCAGAAATTTAGCCCTGAAGTGATCAGGCAGCTGCACTCGATGATGGTTGGAGGTCCCTTCCAACTGAACTATTCCATTCCCATATAATAAATGTAAATATACTTAAATGTATTTATTGCTTTCATTATCTATGATTCATTGAATAAGTATAGGTAAACAAAGTACTGGTTTGGTTATACTTTTCATTCGTGACCCATATGGATTCTGTAGGAAGCACTATACTCACAAACTTAATGAAAGGTATCATACTTGTCAAAATTACTGTCCTGGATATGAGCTTCTAGAACAACATCCTATTGAAGAAAACTATTAATATTTGTACCCCACTGTACTTTGTCCTGATGACTACGTAGTGAGAACATGTCTCTGATGTTACTCCTATTATTTTAGTTCATAAAGCACAATGTGCTTGTGTACAAAAAGGCAATACTTAATGATGTGGGGAGATTCTTTCTATTTTTTACCTGGAAAAGATGGACAGCAAGATTTTATGTGGTAGGTACCTGTCCTGGTTTGGGTCTTTTCCTGTGGCAGCAAGGGGGTTAACACCTCCTGCCTGGGCCTCCGTCGCTGCCATGGAGATCAAGGTCACGAGCAGATAGAGACAGAGACACCTCTGTGAATAACATATTTGAGAAAGGAAAAAAAGCAGTAACAGAAAGTAGATGGCTGGACCAGAGCTGGTGAGAAGCTGAGAGCTATGAAGGCACCACGACCAGGCCGGCTGGCAGAGGAGTAGGAAGTGTTCCAGGCGTCCCGCTGCTGCTTGTAGAATGGACCATAGTGAAGCAGACTGTCTGCCTGCAAACCTATGGAATAGAGAGAGAGAAACCAGAGGTGCAGAATCCACCTGAGGCCACGCTGAAGATGGAGGATCATGCTGCAAAAGCTTCAGATGTCTCAGAGTCCAGAAACATGGAGCCGGAGCTGAGAGCTCGGCAGAGATCCTTTGGACAGACGTTTTGTGACAGAATTGCACTGTGGTAGGATCGTAACTATGTACTTTGGGATGGGCTCATATATGAAGCAGTGAAACCAATGCTTAAAAAACTGCATCCTGTGCTGTGACTCTCAGCAACAGAGAATGGAAGAGCTGTCATCCCTGGGTCAAGATCTCACTTGGGAAAGGGTCATGAAAGACTTTTCCTCTCGTGAGAGAGAGAGAGAGAACTTTATGAAAAGGCAGAGAGGTGGTTTCCTACCCTAAAACTGGTTGGAAATACCAACTTGCCTGGTTTTTCCCCTACCCCTGTTCCCCCTTTGTCTCCTGGAGGAAAAAAGGGAATATGAGATCTGTTGTAAGAGAAGGAGGGGTGGGGAGGAAAAGGTTGCCTTTAAAATGATGCTTCTCACATTAAGCTCTGATCTTGTTAGTTAATAAATAAATCCTTTGTATTCCTCACTTGTAGGTTGCCTTGTTTTGCCTGTGATAAGTTTTTTTCCAATTCTTCCCCCCGGGAGAGGTTGTGGGTGAATCTCTGGCATCCAGCCAGGGTCAAACCACGACAGTACCCTGTCTTCTCTATGACAGTAAAGAGAAGCACAGATTATTTTTCTGATTTACCAGTATGTAAAAAATTGTCATGACAAGAACAAGGACCCTGTGGCCTATCCAACCAACCATATTATTCCCACTCTGTTCATTGTTGTCTGATAAGCTCTTTTTTAAAGAGATATAGAAAAGATTGATGTTCATGTCTTGTTTTCTTAATCTGTCCTTGGGCATATAAAGATCACTATTTGCTTAGGTTACAAAGGTTGTTTTGTGTTGGTTTTTTTCTGCTTTTGCCCTGGTATTTCATGATGATATAATGTTCTGTTCAGCATGGGAACTGTAGGCAGCCTGCTTCAGTCCTGGGTGAGCACAGCATGTTTCAAACGCAGTCTATTCTAACATTCCCATCAGATTGCATTGAAAATAATTATGTAACTGCCATTCCAAAAATAATGTAATCAAGAGACATCAATGAAGAACAATGTGGGAGGCAAATAAAGCTAGAAAGTAGCAATTCTGAAAATTTCCACAATCCTTTTTAAATACAAAACAGATGATTGTTAAGAGTGATGGAATGTTTGCTGAGACTTAAATATCTGAAGATAGCTTTACTTTTGTTTGAGTTTTTTGATCTCTTTAGACCTTCAACTTCAGAATTAAACATTCCACAGATTGTGAACTCATCAATGTTGTGCTCAGCTTTTCCCCAAATTTAACTGCTGGTGATTTGAGGAAATGTTATAGGTTTGTTGTTCCAGGAAAATGATTTTTAGTTTTGCTGATTAGTCAAATAAATAATTTCTTTGAGTTGAACGTTTCATATTCATAATGTAATTTAGGAATTTTGATGTCTTGGTGATGGAATTTCACTGAAATGCAGTACTGTGCACTACCATAAATGCTTTAGGGTATTCATCTGGATGCCTTTATATTTGTTTTGTCTTTTAATATCTAGGAGGGTAACATTTGTTTCTGCACAAAGGGTCAACAAAAATGTTCACTGACGTTCTTACAGAGCTGTGGATATCTGTTCTTGTTCCGTGTGTTACAAGTATCGGTCCTCTTAAATCGTGGCTGTGATCGTACATATAAGAAGGTACGACTCTTGTGGCCCTCCTAGTCACAGCCATTCATTAATTTTCTCCCTTGCTAGAGATTTTCTACAGTTGTTTCAGTTCAGCTGTTACCCACTCAGTAATGAGATCTACAAAACAGTTGGTCTATTAAAAAAAAAATGTATATGTGTACTTGTGTTTCATAAAATATATATTTTCTCTATGGCAAAGTGTGTTGGAAAGATTCCTGCAGTTTTGCACCCAATTCATGACAAATTGTATTTGATGTAAAATCAAACAGATTTTTTAAAAAACCACAACTTTGAATGAGTGATGGGGTGAAGCTTTTGCGTATCACTGTGTTTCACCACTGTCCTGCAAAAAGGATTGTCTTTAAGTGTCAATTATTGTGCCGGATACCAGCTTGAGTAGTGTTTCTATGGTGTTCATTACTGTGGGCTAGAGAGAGAACCCTGTCAAACATCCCACCAGTAAGCAAGTGTTTGAATTGTCTGAAAAGGTTCTTTTTTTCAAGGAAACATTTTCATGTTCAGGGACATAGAAGGAAGAAAAAAATTTGTTTTTTTAAAAATGATTTTTAGTTGTTTTTCCAGTCATTAAAGATGTGAAGAAAGGCTATGAACATAGAACCAGATTGCCCCACGCTCAAACCAAGTTGTAGTTAACTAAATTCCTGAGGTAGTGTCTTTAGAAATGTTGGAAGTTTTCTACCTTCCAGTAAGATGTTTTATGGGTGATTAAAAGGAGTGAAAACATAAATGAGTCAAGAATATCAGATTTTGAAAAGATTGTGGTCTTTTTGTCTCCACGGTATGGATACTTTCCCATAGCACATGTTCAAATCTTCAAAATTAAGCTAGACAAAACAGACCAAGGCTAAACCAAAATATTAAGCCAGATTCAAAAGAGGTCTGAGAAGTTTTCACCACAATATTGTGTTAATATTAGAGACAAGAACTATTTTCTCCTTTGTATTTGTTCAGTGCTGAGAATCATGAAAGGCCAGTAAATTGTGTGTACTAGACAGTGGCTGCCTACACCTACTCTAATCTCACTGGGATTTTCCCCATCCTAGGGAATTCCCAGGAGGGGAGAAAGAACAAGTTTTGTTCAGTGAGTGAAAGAGAACAGAATCAAATCTAAATTCTAGACCTTTACATTATATTCCTTTTTATTGTCAGTTTTAAATGCAGTTTTTCTGCTGCTAATTTCATACCCCTGCTCATCTTCACCTCTTGTGAGGAATTAAAAAAAAATCTGTTTCTTTTGATACTTTTTTTTTTTTTTGCTATCTAATCTAATGTACAAATTCTCTTCCCTTTTGTGTTGCCTGATGAAAATATCGGTGGTGGTTTTTTAGAGAAAAATATTTATGTGTTTTTCTATTTCCTTTTCTCATGTATGTCATTTTCTGGAAAAATACTGATACTTCATGCTCTTTTTCAGTAGATTTAATAAGATAATTATACTGTACTGCTTAAGTAAACCTGAGCTACATAACCTTCTCTCTTACCAGCACACAAAGCTGTATGGAGTGTAAGTTCCAGCTTGGGGCTGTCATGCTCCTCCCCTCACTTGCCTTCTCCGGCCTCCAGGTTCCGGCCCACCCTGGCTGCTGTACAATAAATTGAAGGAATTTGCTGATCCAAATATGTATAAATGAATTTTTGAACAAAAATATTTTTAATTCGGATGCTCTGTAGGCAGTACATTTTATGCTGGGTCACAAACTGGTTGGAAGGGCGAGCTCAGAGGGTGGTGGTGAATGGTGCAACATCGGACTGGCGGCCAGTCACCAGCGGAGTCCCACAGGGGTCAGTGTTGGGCCCAGTACTGTTCAACATCTTTATCGATGACATGGACGAGGGAATTCAATCCATCATCAGCAAGTTTGCAGATGATACTAAGCTGGGGGCAAATGTTGAACTGCCGGAGGGTAGGAAGGCCCTCCAGAGGGACCTTGACAGGCTGGAGAGATGGGCAGGCTCCAACAGTATGAGGTTTAACAAAACTAAGTGCCGGGTTCTTCACTTCGGCCATAACAACCCCATGCACCGCTANCTGTTTACAACTACCTGCGGGGAGGTTGCAGCCAGATGGGTGTAGCCCTCTTCTTCCAGGCTGACGACACCAGAACGAGAGGGCACAGCCTCAAGCTACGCCAGGGGAGGTTTAATCTTAGGAAGCGGTTTTTCACGGAGAGAGTAATTGCATATTGGAATGGGCTGCCCAGGGAGGTGGTGGAGTCGCCATCCCTGGAAGTGTTTAAGAGAAGACTGGACGAGGAGCTTAGTGACATGGTCTAGCTGGGGGGCGTAGGGCTGGATGACCCTGGGCCCCTTCCGGCTCGGAGTGGCCTGCTAGACTGTGAGGCATCTAGGTTGGTATTACGCTCTGGGATGTGCTCTTGGTCGCTGTACGGGTATTAGATGGTGAGTTGGACTAGATGATCCTTGTGGGTCCCTTCCAACTCATAATTTTCTGTGATTCTGTGATTCAGTAAAAGCAGTGCAAGAGGGGAAATGCTGCTGAGGAGAGGGTGTGGTTTCGCAGTAGTAAAACATCTTTGTAGTACTTTCATGTGTTGAAAACAATGAACAGACGCTATTTAGGTGTCAAGAAACGGAAGCAAACCATGATTAATTTCAGGATTAATTTGTGCAAATGCTGCTTAATATACACCTCTCCCTTTACCCTTCTTTCTTTTTCATACTTTCTATCTCTGAATATGATCTAGTCACGGCTTAGATGGGAATCTTTCAAGAAAACCCAAATTACCAGGGAAAGGGGCATTAATGACTCAGTATGTTATGCTTTCACCTCTGATTCAGTGCCTCAACGCAGTAGTAGAGGGTTCTATTCTGGTTTTAATGCCATCCCTCCAAAGGAGTGTCTGGCTGAAAACATAAATGCTAATCAGCTCTTGCCTCGAAGGGAACTTGTGGCACACACTTACTGGAAGAGAGGCTTGAAGTTACTGCAGTGGTGAACTTCTTATGTGTGTACCTTTATTCATCCCAAACCTCTGAAACAGAAGTGAATGTACGATCTTTCATTTGTCACGTACAAATGTGGGCAGCACTGCTGTGTGCTTTACATTCAAATATGGTTCTGTAAAAACTCACTTGAAATTCTGACTGATTATATTCCTTATTTGTAATGGCCAAAGTAATTCAGGATGTATCAGTCTGAACTTTCCTTTATAAGTATCATTCACTAGTACAACGCACAATATGCAAAACATAAAGTAATTTTATTTTACATCTAGTAAGCGTTAGGGGTTTTCAAGTTTACTTTCTGGTTGTTCACAGGACATAAGAGCTCTGTATCCTTTTCACCATTTATCCGCTCAAAGCTGAGCAGAATTTGTCACATAAGCAAAGACGAGTCTGTTGAATAGTAGCTTATATTGGGTTTTTCAGGTCAATGTTTTCAAATTATGTCAAAGTTGTAAATGGCTTTGCAAAACATTTTATGTAACAATTCTGAAAGCCCGTGTGACAGTTTTTCTAGTTAACTTATTTAGCCTAGTTTTGGAGTAACATTAGCTGTTGCATCACTTTCAGGCTATTTTGAGTATTCTTTGTGGCACTATCAATAAGCCAAGAATTTATAGGGTTTCTTAATCATACAGATTACTCATCACTGCCTGCTCATAAGAGAAGCCTGAAATGTTCATTAAAATTGTCTGATGTGAATCAAAAGTTACTATAGTTTCAGAATTAAATTATGAGAGAATAACATTATATTAGCAAAAAATAATGTCTTGAATAATGGTTTGAGTGAAAGTGAAACCTCTAGGTGTATATATAGATCAGTACTCTGAATTTGTTTAATATGGAAAATAAAAATGGGCTTCTGGAGTGGAGAACTGGTCTGGAATGATTGGCAATCATGCCCAAAATGAAATAGGGTGAAGGGTTTTTCTGCAGTGAGCTACAGGTATTTGTTGTTTGTTCTTGCTGAGTTTGTTTTAGCCTAATTTTAACATTGGCTAATTATAAATCACTATTCCAACTTGATACTTTGCCCTTTGCCTTGTACTTTTCCATCAGCACAATAAAAAAGGTCATATCCTCATCTTCCATAAACTGTTTGATTGTCACAGGCAGTTGTTATGGCATGGTGCTTGAAATATTGAGGCCTAGGTTCTCACCTCACCAAGCCTGTTTTTTCACCAGTAAAATTCGGATGCTTCCACTGGAGTTACATGTTGAAGCCGACATAAAAGAGAGAACAATCAAGTCACAGGCTGACCAATAATATTTATAGTTGAATGTACTTCTTGAAAATGCGTATGAACTCTGAGCTAGTGTTATTAGAAGGTGTGTGCTGGGATGTCACTATTGTTCTTCTTTGTCTAAAATTATGTGAGCTGTTTGTGGAAGCAAATTCTATTTAGAGTAAGCAATAATCTTTTAAAAAACTCACCAACGTAAGGAATGAATATTAATTGAGACTTGTTACCATTCCTTCCTTACTGGATGGCACATTATTTTAGATGTTTGTGTGCAGGATCCTGGCACAGTGACTGAAGAGAAGCTCCCTCAGCTGAGTTTTGTGGCCTCCATTCTCTGGTCTACAACCATCTCTACTTTGGCTTCCAATAGTGAAAATTACCGATGTTACCATTAATGAAATTTATTTATTACTATTTATCGATGCTTCAAAGCCAAAATTTTAATTTCTGGAAGTTTGGGACTTAAATTTGACTTTTCTGGTTTCATTTTTGGTTTTCTTAATTTTCTAATAATCTTCAACCTTTGCACTGATGAATGCTGGAATTGAAAATTAGAGGGACCAAAAAGATATTTGCTTTTTCCTGAGAATGTTCAGTGAATTAAGTTGTGCTCTGTCATTAATTCCGCAAGATTTTGCAAACACCCATCTGCCCTAGAGGGTACAGCATAAGCTCAGAAAGTAATATACACATATTCTTCATATCCTTTCAAAAAACAATCTGTAGTGATTGCCTAGTGCAGAAGCAGAAAATCATAGAACATTTAGGATTGGGAGGAACCTTAAAGATCATCTATTGCCAGCCTCCCACTAGACCTGGTTGCTCAAGGCCTTACCTGCCCTGGCCTTGAAGACTGGCAGGGTTGTGACATCCACAACCTCCCTGGGCAACCTGTGCTAGTATCTCACCATCCTCACTTTAAGGAATTTGTTCTTAATGTCTAACCTTTTGTTCTGAATTGGAAGTCTGGCAAATATCAGGGAATCACAGAATAGTTTAAGTTTGAAGGGAACACAGTGGGTCATCTGCTCCAGCCTCCTTGCTCAAGAAGAGTCATCCTAGAGCACATTGCGCAGGATTGTATCCAAGCAGTTCAAAGTGCCAAAAGTCAGGTAATCTTTGCACTCAGAGAAATTCTTCCACATATTCTTGATGGTGTCTTCTGTTCCTTTCAAATTTTACTGTAGATAGCGAAGCATTTGGTAGGGTTAACAAAATTACAGTTTTGTTTTGTTTTTTTCCAAAATGGAAATGAAACCAGAATACACTCCTGATGGCTTTCGGCTTGTATTAGTGCATCTGGTTCTGGGCACCCATCCCCAGAAGGATGTAAATGTAATTGGACTGCATTCAAGAAAAAACAAAATGCTGAGAAGTTGTAAAGCTTGATTTGTAAGAGAAAAACTTAAAAAAGAAAAATGTTAAATATGTACAGCATGCCTGAGTGACAGCAGAGAGGAGGAAGATTTTGGTAACGATTACAATTCTGAGGGGTGTGAACACCAACAGAATGAAAAATTACTTAAGGATGGTTCAAGAAGGTATATTTAGATGTAATGGGATTAAATGAGCTATATGTAAACTTGATCTGAATGTTACAGTAAGAAGAACATGAGCCGTGAGACCTATAGATTTATTATTTTTCTGTATTGAGTCCCTGGGGATCCCTGGGGGATCCCAGTCAGGGATCAAGTGCTTCTTTTCCTGGAGAAACATGGAAGTTGAAATGCAATCCCTTTCTTGAGTAATGAACAAGAAGCTTGACTTTATGGCATATAAGGAATAAACTTAAACTGGTGCTATGCAGAATAGAGACCCTGAAAGGTCTTTTGAGTATTTTTCAGTCTTACTGGCTGACTGTTGAGCCTTTTAGGATTATAAGAATGTAACTCTTAATTGGAAGATGCTTGTTATTTTCAGTCACTAATGTATGTAAATATTGTTTTAAATTGGAATAGCCTTACTACACGATTGCCAAGAGCTGGAGAAACTATCCTTGGACATAAGTTTTTTGTTGGTTTTGGTGGGAAAGGAGCCAATCAGTGTGTCCAGTCTGCTCGACTTGGGGCCAAGACCTCACTGATCTGCAAGGTAAGCACTGACTTGCTCCTGGATTGCAGCTGAAATAAATGTTCATGCAAATTCCAGAAAAACTTTCAGTCACTTACAGAAAAGTCTTTTATGTGTTTTTAGATTTTTTTAATCCCTCTCTAATTCTCTTTTTCTTATTTCAGTTATAAATTTAAGCGTGGAGGAGGCTGTTTTAAGAACACTGCCAGAACCAAAGACTTGTTGGCTTTGGTTTGACATCTGGCAGAAGTTGCATGTAGGGAAGGATTGCGGAACTTAGATTGATGTAGTATTATGGAAAAGCGAATTGAAGAGACTTAGAGATACTCAAAATGCAAGTAATCTTGATTAGCCCCTCCTCTTTATGTTCCCCACTGTTACAGTGGGGAACATCCCACTTCATTGTGGGATTCAGGTGCTAAGTGCTATAGTCACTCTAAAATTTATTTTGTAGATGATTAAAAATCAGATGCTGACAAGCCAGTGACAGCTTTGAGAAGGAATGTAGAACTTTGTGCTTTGAGGGTTAAAATCATTATCTTGTTCCTTGAGACTACGATGAGATGGTCATGTCCAAATTCTGGGACCTCTTTGTGCTATAGGATATTTTTACCTACTTTTCTGAAACGTCTTATATACAGCAGTTCTAAAGACTGGCTCACAGACCATCAGGCTGATTCAACTTGGCAGATGCTATATTCTTGCAATGCTTTTCTTTGATTTTTGCCATTAAACATTATGAGTTTTGAGTGATCATTACTACAGTTAAGATCAAATTTTATCTCTCTGTAGCCTTATTGTCTCCTGTGCTAACTGTAGATGAAACTTCAAATTGACTGGACATCCTTTGTTTTTTGCCTTAGCTGAGGAGGATGCTAAATTTGTTGGATCATTGTCAGGGTTTTATTGAGAAGTACTGGAAACACCTCAAGGAAGCCTTTTTCACTGATTTTCCAATGCAATATTTAGACTAAAGAACATTAGCTATAAATCTAAATTACACCTGCATCATTTCTGTGGATTGTCATCACTACAGTATGTAGTACAGTTCTTTTCATATTGGAAATGTTTGTGATTCTATAATATTGTGTATATTTGATGATCTTTGCATTCAAGAGTGATCAGATTCAAGTACAAGATGAACTGGCAATGAATTCCCTGCTAACATTTCCTGCTAAATGTTAAAGGGTTTTTTTTCCACTGCAAGTGTGAATTTCGCTTTATTTTTTAATAGTCTAGCCTTTAGTCAATGCAATGGAAACATAGGCATTCATTATAAAATCTAGTAGCTACTTTATTTTGTAATTGCTTTTCAAAAACTTATTCATGTTATTTCAGTAAAATCTAGTTTGTCTGTCTCTTTCTCTTTCTTTCTTAAGAACTCAAGAAAGAAGAAATGCTATTTCAGCACATATGAAGTTCTGTGGTTGGCAGACTAAGACATTTTTTCTGTTCATCCAATAGCCCATCTAGCAGGGCCTGTGCAAAAGCAGAAAATATTTAAAACCATGTTATATAATTTGACATGGCCAGTAAATATGCCTTTAATCTAAAATGAGTCTGATGCCCGATACTCTGTCTTCCTTGGGGCCAAAGCCTGGATGGAAAGATAAAGCCGTTTGAATGCACTAGGATTAACTGGGTTGGATGATGATGAACTAATATGGAAAAAAGTTTCCAGAGGAAAAGGACCTCCAAGGACACGCTCTGAGGACTTCCCTCTGGCACTGAGATGTCTTACTGCAAGCAGAGGAGCTGTGACTGATCTCAGCTGTTATGACAGTTGAGCAGTAAGGGGTGTCTCTGTCGTTCATGGAGGACCCAGAGCTGAAGGAAGGAAGTTTCAGTTGAGATTTTGGAAAAGGGTTATGAAATATTTTGTTGCTGAAATAACTGAGCAAATCCTGAGATTTGCTGTAGTAGTGAGGGAGAAGGTGATATATCAGGCAGATTGCATTCCAGTAGTACAGCTGCTGGGCTGCACAGGTCAGCATGACTCAGGTTTAAATTGCAGATGGCTGCAGCCATCCAGCCTAAAGCAGTCAGAAGATGCAGCTTCTGACAACCCGTGCTGTCTGGCAAACTGTGAGAAGCCAGAGACACAGAAATATTCTAATATGCAAACAATGAATAACGCAGTGACCCAAGTAAATGTCGTTGGGTTTTTTTTACATGTGATAGAGGAATGTTCCATCTGGTTAGACTGTTCTCACCAAAGTTCATGTCCTCTTTTTGATGAAAGAGCAGGACTATCTTTAATGATGCTTTAGAAAAACCCATTCTAGAAATTGTAGGAAATGAAAGTATGTTTCAAATCATGGTTGTGCAATTGATTTTGTGGGGCGAAAGATCATCCATCCTTGACAGTTCGCATTTTAGAATTCTGAATCATAGGGTTTGATTCTTGTGATCACTAGCTAGTACTCAGGCCTTCTCCGAGCTTTCTGATGGCCTAAATCACAAATAGACACATTTCTAACAACTGCCAATAGAGGCAGCTGCTTTGTGCTTCTGGTAACTTAAGTACACCATCAGCTATGTAGTGCTGTTTTATGAGAAGATGGATCATTAGTTAGGGCTTCTTGTGTAATTTCTTCATTGTCTAGACCTGGCTCCTATTCTGCAAGATGTTTTTTTCTGTTGCAAATACGCTTCCTGTAGCACTGGTTGCTCTTTGATGCCGCTCATATACACAGCTCACTCTTGGAATAGGGAGCACATGCTACTCATGCTGAAAACAGGATAAAAGTGGTGAATCAAAAGCTTTGTTAGCTTTATAAATATATTTAAAATGCTACCGTGACATTAAGCATGTTACACTATTTTTTTCTCTCTGTATACCTCATCTCCTTTGTTCAGCTTGTGTAATGTAACAAAGAAAAATTTATTAGTCTGAATAAAAAGCAAGCAGAATTCTGTTCTGCTAAAGGGATTAAGAGAGCTGAAATTACAAGCTTTTTAACTTACTGTTAGAAAAACAATACACCATAGCTTGACTCCCTAACTGAACTTGATCTGCTGTTGGTGGATAAAGCAAACAAAAAATGTTACAAGTGACTTTGTAAACAGTACATTTAGTAGTGAGGGTTATAGAATTGGTAATGCCGCGTTTATCATCACTTTCTAACCCATAGTCACGGTCTGATATTTTTCCAACAAGGAAACTTGAGATAGAAAATTTTAAATATTAACTGGATTTAAGAAGGACACCAGAATTCCTGTCAATGCTTTCAATTCAAAGCTGAATAATGCAGTACATATTCAGATTTTACAATCCCCAGAAAGTTTCAGTGGTAAATGGGCACGGTGGTTGTATGAGAACAAAATTTGAATATAGCAATACAGGTCTAAGGGGGAGTTTTGTAATAAAGTAGGAGAAAAACTGCAGAACACTGTTCTTACTGTTTATTAATACTATTATTATATTTTTACTAATATTTCTTTATTATTTGTTGATTAATAAGGCAATGGGCTTCCAGACAAAAGGTGTTGTATTCAAATTATATTACAGCACTCTGTAATATACAGAACATCTGAAGATGGTCTATCTAACCTTTCATCTTTCTGTAGAGAAAACCCATTCTTTTATGTTTTGTCTAGGTTGGGAAGGATTCCTTTGGCAATGATTATGTTGAAAATTTGAAGAAGAATGGTATTTCTACAGGTAAAATTTTACTTTAAAGGAACCTTTTGTGCTATTTTTAAATTCAAAAAAACACTAGTGGAGGAATTATTATTTTATTGCCCCTTTGGAAATGTTTTACTCTTCAGAATTATGAATAACTGTTTTGATGCAGTCTGCAGGAATGAATGAACAGGTGTGAGAATATGGGACTTTTGAAAGCAGCTGCAGCACTGACAATAAAACAATGTTTTTACCTCTAAACCTCAGATGATTGCATCAATGCAAGTCGCGTGAAGACAGCTTGCCGATATGTAGTTGTTTAGTCTGGCATTAATCATGACAGTGCCTGGTGAGAAATTGAAAATTCAGTCTGATTATTCATTCTCAATTTCATGTTGTGAGAGGAGGGATAGAGTGGAAATGTACTGATGATCCCAGTGTGTTTCACCTTTGCTTTGTGAAAGGACACATGCAGTCATTTTAGAGACTGCAGCTGATGTTAGCACACATACACACAAAAATCAATGTTAAAAGGCTTTTGGAAAAAGGAAAAATGAAGTATCCACAATATTCTAATATATTTGCATCTTTATAACCCTAATTCTCTCTCTATTGTGTGCTGCTTAACTACATGATCACATTTTTATCTGCACAACTTGTCTCCTTCAGCGTGGACAGGGATGGACAGATGCAATCATTAAGTGGCTATTCAATATTCTCTTTATCTCTTCTGCTTCATGTGCAGCCACCAGCTTCATTTACTGCATTATTCAAATCCTGATTTAAAGACAGAGCTATCAGTATTTTGTGGGCTTTTTTATTATACTTATCAGTATAGCATCTAAATACTTCACAAATGTATATATGGGTTTATTCTTTGTGTATCTTTCAACTTAGCCAAGAAATCAGGCAAAGATACCACAAAAACAGTGCCTGTTAGTGTACAGTTCTAAATCTCTCCAAAGCATGCCTACTTAATGAATAAAGTCTTTGATCATGTGAATAAAGCAATTATAATAACAGCACTTAATGAAAATGCATGTGCCACGAAGAACCCTAATGTTTTTTGATTTAAATAATTGATCTTGGAATTGTAACATGATTTTTTAAATAGTCTTTATAGCACCAAAAGAAAAGTGTGGGGAAAAAATTCAGAAATTCCATCATATTGAATTTCATCGATACATAGGTAGATCAGTTGGAGAGTTGGAACATTTAGGTTCAAGGTACCAATTTCTACTGATTGAGTTAAAAATATCACAGAATGGTGTTTGATTGCCACCTGCAGTGGTCAGCCCTGAGGGAAGACAGGATTTACTACTGGTGAGGCTGATCCACGATCCCAACTTGCATTCCAAGATCTGGAGGAAAGGGGGATTTGGTGTGCACAGACCTTTTTGCTTAGGATAGTCTTATTTCAGTCCCAGACATTTCATCTCAGTTTAATCCTTATCTAGCCTATCCCTGTTGTTGTACATAAGGATATTGGGTACAGGATGAAAATCCTTGCGGTAATGCCATTTCTGGCGAGACTCTACTATCTTGGGCATGTCTTCTTGTCTTGGTATGTCTTCTTTGTTTACATTGCTCTTCTGTTTCTGAGCATATCACCATACCCCTTTGCTTTCCAATTCCAATCTCTTTTGTAATTTTCCCCTTTCCCTGTCTTCCTGCCTTCCACAACCGATCAGCTACTAGTGTTGCGGAGACCATTTAGATCTTTATTGATTTGTTGTTCCCTCTCCCATGTTGCAACTTGCTGCTCATACCGCAAGAGCGTTGAAAGTACAGAAAACACGAGGTCTCTGCTTTCAATTCCAGTGTGCAGATCGAGCTCATGTGAAAAGAAGCTGTAATTGCAA
>WEKX01000717.1:0-18379 GCA_013390025.1 Pitta sordida
CTGTGATTCTGTGATTCTGTGGTTGCTAAAGAGATCAAGTTGATTAATTCCTTCATTTGAAAGTGGAGGGCTTAAAACAACAGGAAGCAAAACAATACTGATCATGTAGTTGCCTTCATTTTATTCTATATTGTTAGCTTTACCAATGTGTCTACACTGGCAGAAGATAGGTGGAGAGTGTCCAACAAAAGGCAATTACCATTCTGTTCAACCTGAAAAGTTGGATTGGGATCTAGAATTATAGGATTCTGTGCATTTTGGGGGGTTTTATCGCTGAAGTAAATTTTAGTATGATTTTTTCCCTTAGTTTAGAGAAGTCTGTAAATTTCCAACAGCATTTCATCATCAAGAAAGCAACCATCAAAAATGCAATTATTCATTTTCAAAATAATCTTCTTACACAACTTTTATGTTTTCTTTATGTTATAAGGGCAAAATTCAATGTCAAGGTTTTGTTCTCAGTGAGGGTTCCATGCTGAAACACCTCAGGTGGGGCTGGATAGCATACTTTGTTTTGTCAAAGACTGAAGACAGAACATAACACACAGATTCCCATATTAGAATGTATGTGAATTATCAAAGTGCCACTTGGAATTAGAACCTCAGTTCTGAGGTATTTTGAAGAGGATGTTGAAGAGAGATTTCTCTAGAAAGCTGGTTTTGTGAAAAATGTATCATTTCTTTGAGGTGGAGTTGCAGGGGAATTTTTTCTCCTGCCTAAAAGTTACATCCATCTTCATTGCAGCTGGAGAATAAGGGGACACTAGTTACAGATGTGACTAGACTGCTCAAGCTGTTACACAGAGGTGTCTAAGAAACTGTTAAAGCTATTAACTACAATGGCTAGCTAGCAACAATAAAGTTATGGCTTGTCATTCTGCAGTCATAATATGAATTTAACCTGAGGAGTTTCTCAACCCCCACTCCAGTAAAAAGGACAATCTTTTGTTCTCGGAACTGTACAGAAAACATCATTATACCTAAGTGTGCACAAACAAAAAGCCCTGAGTTACTCACCTTGAGACCTGTCAGAAATCAGAGGACAAAAGATGAAGCTCAGTGTTTGTGAAACAGCAAAAGATAAAATGTTGATCTTATTCTTTAAAATGTACTGTGTTTGAAAACCGGACAGAAAAAAAAAAAAAACCCCTTTTAATGCTTTGTCTCCCAAGAGCCCATGTCTCATTCCTTCATTTCCAAAGGGATTACCTTCAAAATGTAAGACATCTTTGATGGAGCTTGTTCTCATTTACTGAAAACAAATGAAAATGGAAGCAACAAGGGAGAGGAACAGAGATGTCCTACATTACATACCACAGATATTCTTTGCTAGAAAAAGTTTAACTGAAAAATACTTTGTTTTCATGTTTTCTTCCCCAAGAGAATGCTGATACAGAAAGAAAAGTAACAGAAGATGTGTCAGCTACCAACCACCTGCAATCGAAGTTCTTCAGAGAATACTGGCAATGTACAGATAATTACTCTCTTCTGTGCATGTTTTCATGTGTCTGTACTTATCTCCCCACCCCTCTTAAAAATCTGTATCTTGTTCTTGAAATTGTTAGATCTACATAGAAAATCCCAAGCTCTAGAAAACCGACAGAAAAATATCACTGCAGAATTGCCTAAAAATTACCAAGAAAATGTCTGTTTAGTCTGGTTTCCTAACTTCCCGTTTCCCCACTTACAGTACCATATGAAAACAGAAGAGTTTACTATACAGAATCATAGAGCTGTTAAGGTGAGAAAACACTTACAGATCAGTTCCTTTCTTGCTTTCTAATAAAAGAAAGCCAACTATATTTCAGTGGGATGAGAAAGAAGGAATATGTCCATCCTATTATAATATCTCACATTTAGTAAAGTAAGACTGTAGCCTTACTTCAGGTACTAGTGAGTAAGGGTAAAACCCAAAAGACAGTAATTATTTCCCAGATCACCTCAGACTTTGAGCATATTTTAAGATTATGTGGTCTTGCTGACTTAGCAACTAAATGTGACTATTTCAGAGCAGTAGTGTGTTACGTTTACATGTGTATTTGTGCTAATAGACAAAGAGCTGAGACCACCCTAGCCCTGCAAGTTCTTTCTTCCAGCTTCTCTTACTTCATCTTTAATACAAAGACTCTTATCATTTATAAATTCTGTGAGAAATAATAACTATCATTTAGAAATTCAACACAAATCAAAAGATAACTAGGAACTGAAAAAATCATCTTAAAGCAGAAATGTTGGGTTTTTTAAGAAAGGACAGAAAAAAAGAAAGTGCGGAAGTAGAAGTCATTCAAGTCAGAATTCAGCTTTTTAATGAACCTGTGTTTAACAAAGTCATTACACTCAAATCACTGCATAATCAAAGAAGGAAGTGTTTCCAAGCATGTTCTCCACATGCTGTTCCCAGAAGACCTGTCCCAAACATTCAAGAATAAAGGCAAGAAGCAGGAAATACTTTAATTAGGTTGTTACTCTATTAACTTAACCCATATGGGAAATACTGGCAATAACTTATTCAGTGTAAATTGTCATTCTTTAATTGTCTTACCTATCAGAGGCGTGTCCTCAGTGCCCAGGCCTTCACAGCTGGTTCATAACCTGTTGTGGGCACCCAATATGTTCAACGTTAAAGGAGTTGTCTCCTCGAAGCCCCAGCTTTGTTCCTCATTTCCTTAAAGCGTCTCTAAGATCTCATTCATATTTCACTGACCTAACTTCCCACCATCATCCTGTATCTCTAAGGTGCTGGGGAGGGAAGTCAGGAAGAGCTGGATTATGGGCAAAAGGAGGAAAAGAGCATGATTATTCAATTTCACCAGAAAGGAACACCAAAATAGTGACTGTCTGAACATAGAGAAAAGACCAAAATTATCTGACAATCAAACCATTGAAAACTTGCTGGCCAGAGTGGCAAGGAATGCTGAATACAGCAATCCAACCTTCTTAGAAACCTGTTAATTACTGAACATGTGCCAGTCATCAGTTCAAGCAGTTACAAAACTGTTATTTATCTATAGAAGAGTTTTGCTTTTCCTCCTGATTAATATGTACACAGACAGATTAATAAAAATGAGACAAGAAAGACAGAAGCACCAATCAAGTTACAGTATGTATGTGTGTACTTACACTTACTTATTTCAGTGAAGCCTAAAGAGCAAGTCCTAAACATCTCGCTGCAGAGGCAGGAGCCATCAGTATTCTCCCAACAGCAACAACAAGCTGCATAGTAGGAGCTTGAATTCCGTGGAAGTTGACAGTACAGTAGTACATATGTAAAGCCTTAAGAGCCATAAACCCTATTTTAAATTTAGAAGCATACATTGGAGCTTAAGACAGTATGTCAAGTTTACTGGAAAAAAATATCAATGCATTAATGTTAAAAGTCTGTATATGTATGTATGTCTGTCTAATAACAGGGTGAATAACATCAAGTTAACAAATCTTAGCAGACCTTTACTTAAATCCATTTTGGTTTTAACTGCAGCAATATTAAGGTAACTTTTAAATTATGAAGAGTTGTGGTTTGAGGTAGAAGAAGTGCAGTGAAGGTATCTGTTGTTTTGTAATCAACTGCCTGTGAAATCTAAGATCTAAGGAGAATTGCAGTGGAGGAGTGAAAGGTTTGATCCAACTGTGAGCCTTTGATCTGTTAAAAAGATATTTTAAAGCTGAATCTGAAAAGAATCAGGGTTTCAGTCTTCTTTTCTTTGTTCAGCCCTGCTTTGTTGCCTAACAAAACCTGCAGGTGCTAGACTTGTGATGGATTTGACTGAAAAGTGTTTCTTTTACCAAATATTTCTAACGTATTGCCTTGGATAGAAGCCTGCTATATAAAACATTGTCATATAACAAATCATGACATGTTCCGTACTGTAAGATTTCTTTCTGAATACAATTATTTACTAGAATAATATGGAAGATATGAAAGAAAGATTGACTGGTAATATTTTAGTTAGTTTGTTTATCCCTCCTCCTGTCCTTTGGCAGCACTAGACTCTGAAATGTTTTGCTATATGAAGTCATCAGTAGATTGTCAATTAAATTTCTAAATGTCTAAAATAAATATCCCGTGTGATACAATCCCTTTTGATCTACTGTTTGGTGGGAGGGTTTGTGGTTTTTTTTTTCTTCTGCTCCCTCTCTTTTTAAAGAAAAACTTAGTATAGACTCTCAAATTATCTAGGAATATGTGTTATGTTCAAACTACACTTAGGCTTCTATAAACCTCTTTGTTTGTATATGTGAAATATCCTTTTTATACACAACAACCCCCCTCCCCCAATCAAATTCTCCCCAAAGCCCAAACGGAATCATCATGTCGGTGATATTATACTGCTTTTGAAAAACAAGTGACAATCAGAAGTCTATCTATCTTGTTAAAATATTCTGACCCTTAAAACAGTAAGGCTGTGTTTGAATAGATGTAGAGAAATAGCTATAGTCTTACTGTTACTCAAAGGCTCAAATTATCACCCATTACCAACATTAATTCCTTGAAGAATTTAACCAAGAATGATTTCTTGACATTTAAAATTACTTCACAGACTAGATGGCTTCATGGTCAAAATGCAAGGCTGATAGTTTACCAAATAGCAAAAGAGAGGCTCAGAAGAACTATTTCATGGAGGTAAACTTTACTATTATGAGAACAAAACTTATGCAGAACAGTAGAGCAACAATGAAGAGAAACAAGAGAAAAAAAGAAGAGAAAAAAGAAAACTGTAGTTTCTGCAGATGAAGGAGAAGGGAAGTTTTAAAACTACAAGTTTCAAAAAAAGATAGATCACTGAGGGGAAAATGGACCAGAAAACAGCAAAAGAACAATGTAAGGACTCAACTCTCTTGTTAAAACTGTTTAATTTTTATGTTCTGTGTAATAACCTTTAGAAATGTGCCTTTGGTTTTGTACTGAATTGTGACATCCTACAATGGGAAATAAGCTATCCTGAAGGCATATTCCATCAGACAAATATCTACCAAAACAGGCACAACTAGTTGGCCACGTAATATATAGAATTCCTTTCCTCAGTGGACATTCTGATTGTTAGCTTTGAACTTCCTCTAATGGCTGCAGTGCTGTCCCTGCCTCTCTTTGCTCCTGAACTGTAATCAACCCATGTAATTAGCTGCTTAGTAATAGAGCCCTTTGTATTTGCTGCCTTTGAACAGCTTTTCTTCAGTCTGCATTATTCACTTCCAGTTTCATCTCTCTCCTCCCCCGCCAAGTTATGAGAGTAATGCTGTTCTAAGGTATCTGCCCAGACATTTGACTTAAGATTAGTGACAACTTGTAACGTTTTATTTGTACTTCAACGTTCCTCTATTTAGAACGGTTTCTACGTCTTTAAATGAAAATAATTTAAAATAAAAATGATAAAAGCTAATAAAGACTAAGGAAAGGATTATAATCAGGAATAAGAATAATAAGAAGCTTCTCTTAAAACAGTAAAAGAAGGACATGGAAACCTTTCAGCAGTCTTTTTAAGCTTCAAGGAACGGCACAGATCAGAGAATACAGACTGAGCCAATACTACAAGAAAAGCACAAAAGCAAGAACATGAACTACGAAAAAACAGAGTTAGAAATAATGTGTCTTATCATTTTACTAGTTTAATTATGTAACCTATTTACATCAGGGTCAGCACAGAATTAGGAAATGGGTAAGGTTGGAAGGGATCACAGTAGGTCATCTGGTCCCAGCTCCCAGCTCAAGCTGTACAGGATGGTGTCCAGACAGTTCTTGAATATGTCCCATGAGGGAGATTGAACAACCTCTGGAAAATCTGGTCCAGTGTGCAGTTACCTGTACTGTCAAAATGTTCTGCCACATATTCAGCTGGAACTTTCTGTGTATCATTTTCTGCCCATTGACCCATGTCCTAGTGGATGACACCACTGATGAAAGCGCGGTCCATCTTCTAGATACCCTCCCTTCAGATACTCATAGACATTGATGAGGTTCTCTCTCAGTCTTCTCGTGGCTAAACAGGCTTTCCTCATAAGAGAGATGCTCCACCCCCTTAATCATCTTTGTCACCCTTCACTGGAGCTGCTCCATGAGCTCCATGTCTTTCTTGTACTGAGGAGCCCAGACCTGGACACACCACTTCAGATGTGACTTCACTATGGCTGAGTAGTGGGGTGGGATCACCTCCCTTGACCTGCTGGTAAAGCTCTTGCTAATGCACCCCAGGACTTCTTTATCCTTTTTGTCCACAAGGGCACACTACTGGGTCAGGGACAGCTTTGTGTCCAACAGGACCCCCAGGTCGTTCTCCACAGAGCTGCTCTCCAGCAGGACAGTCCCCAGCCTGTAGTGGTTCACAGGTTCACACTTAATTCTGAATTGGAAGGGACCCACAGGATCATCCAGTCCAACTCCCAAGCTAACACCCTCTCACCAACTAGACCATGTCACTGAGCTCCTCGTCAAGTCTTCTCTTAAACACCTCCAGGGATAGCGATTCCACCACCTCCCTGGGCAGACCATTCCAATGAGAGATCACTCTCTCTGTGAAAAACCCCTTCCTAACATCCAGTCTAAACCTCCCCTGGCGTGGCTTGAGGCCATGTCCTCTTGTTCTGATGTCATCAGCCTGAGAGAAGAGATTCACAGCCACCTGGCTGCAACCTCCCCTCAGGTAGTTGTAAACAGCAATGTTCCTCACATGCAAGACACTATTGAATCTTTGCTGAATTTCAACTGGTTCTTCTCTGTCCCTTTCTCTATCTGCCAATAACTTCAAAAAAGAAAAAGATTAAAAATCCTCAAATTACATCTCCGTGTTCCTACTGACATTCTAACTTCATTCCCTAATCAAATATATATACATGAATAATTATTTTGGCATCCCAACTAGATCCATATATTGCAGCCTAAATTATTGAAACAGTATAAAAATATTATTGCTTTAATTAAAGAAATATCAGTGGCATCAAATGTAACTCATGGCTCTGGACTTTGAGTGAAGAGAAGAAAAAAGACAACAAAAGAGAAAAAGAAAACCCCATTGACTGAAATTCATCTGAAATTGTTCAGATCTTCCTACAGAAAGATGTTACTGTAAGAAATCACAGCAGAAATCATTTAGCCTTGCACAATGCAGGAAAAGTCACACAGCACACCTGCTGTCAGAGGGTCATCAGGGACAAGTTGCAATCATCTCCCTTCCCTGGAGCCTTCAGTCAAGAAAACTGGAGAGTTAAGCTACAAAAATTAGGTGATACTTTGCATGGGTAAAGCCTTTCTAGCTTTTCACACACTAGTTTACTGACAGGAAGAAAGATATAGAGAAATGAAGCGATACTGTTTTGAGGTGTTCTTGTGTTGGTGAATCTGTTGAGATACCTCAGTGCCTGGACTTCAGAAGCTCATGGGTTTCATTACATCCTACAACCCCAGTGGCTCCAGCAATGAAGCTGATGAGTACCACCAGCATGTCACACCTCTTTTTTTTTTTTTTTTTTTTGCAGAGGGGGAGGAAGTGTGTATGCATGTCTGTTTGTGGTGATTACACACTATTTTAACTGAACTAAAAAAAAAAGAAAAAGCAGGTCCAACATGGTAAGTTTGCAATGCGTATTAACCTCTTGAGTGCATATATATAAAAATGTACTAGCTTGGGTCAGAAAGTTGTTTTCTGTACTTCTATTGTACAATGTAGGAATATACATCAACATTTCAACTGAAAAAGAGAATATCTAAGTAAATATCATAGAAAAACTCAAATGTATGAATTAGCCCAAGTGTTATAGAGACAAATAGAGAGGGAGTGGATGAAACAGCACTGTATGTCAGTCATTTGAGTAACTTTCTAAATCACTGAGGCTTGTCTATAAGAGATGATGAAGCAAATGTCACCCAGTGCCATCAAAAACTTTCATGAATTCAATATGTGCCATCTCATACAAACTACTCTAGAAGAAAAGTGTAGTTATGTGTAAGTTTTAAGAGCTCACACGAGGCCATGTACACCATCTCATGATGTTAAACACTGCATCAAAAGGAAAAAACTTATATTTTAAAGATTAGTAAAAAATCTGCAGTTTCTTCTGGCATATGCCGTGCCTTAAAATCTTTGTCAAAATCTCATGTGTATCTGAACAGATAGAGTTCAAGTGTGACTTATTCCATTCCCTTTACAGTTTAGTCACAACAGAGCCAGTTGCAGTGGGTAACGAATGTTTAACATGCTGCTTTATCAGAGCCTTGTCATGGGAAATAACTTAAAGTAATTCATTTAATAAGATTACCATGATAGCCAATAACATTTCAACAGGAAGGTTGCTCTGTGGACTAATTAAAACTAAAGCTTTTGAGACCTTTGTGCTCTTCACCCCTCATCCTCTCCACACAATGTGCCTTTAAAGCATGAGGTTGTTTACTAAAGGTAATTTGATAGAGTTTTGAGCTCTACTAATGAGCTCATGTGTCTTGCATATTAAATATCATGACAGAATAACTCTGGGAATATCGAGTACTTGGTTGTTGGACCACATAAAGAACTGATCTTATGAAGGTCTCAACACTGTCTATGCTTTGTGACTTAGTAAGTATTTTTTCCTATTTGTATTATTGATCTCTATGGATGTGACAGCAAGTTTTATTTTTAAATATGTAAGCTGTGTTCTCTTTAATAACTCTATTTTACCGTAGATATATTACAGAAAATTTGTCTTAAAATGTAAGCATGAAATTTATTTTGGTTTTTACTTGTATTACAATAATCCCTCGAATATCGCCAGGGGTTGGTTCCAGAAAGATGCCACGATAAGGGAAATCTGCAAAGTAATAATTCATATACAGTCATACCTTGGTGCATTGCGACTTCTCCATCTCCACCTCACCAGATTGCGAAAAATTTTCCCTGCAAATCTGCCTCAGTGATTGGTGGAGTGATTCGCGGAGCTTCCCGGTCAACTCATGAGCAGTGCCTCTGTTTTGCCAAAGAAGGAGGCTTTCTTAACATGTCAGTTTGACACTGGCCGCCAAGGGACATACCCCCGGCACCCCAGGCCCCCACACTGTGGACATGGGGGCCCATCACCCTGCCACCATGGCCATGAGGGCTCAGCTACATCACCTCACCACAGTGGCATGTTGACATCTCACTGCTGCAGCCAGCTACCCCACTGCTGCCATCGCAGTGGTGTCAAAAGCTGGGGCCTCTGTGATGGTGATCTGGCTGCAGGGAACCCTCAGGATTTCCCGGGACTCACTGGGCATGGAGGTGCAGAAGAAATCCCTTTTGATCCCCTGTCCCATCACAGAGCATCAGGAGGTGCTGGGAATGCCCCTCAGCACTCTGGGGCTGGGGGAGGGGGGGGGGCGGGGAAATGGGCATAAGTGATTTACGTATGTATGATCAACCGCTCTTTGAAGAATTAGGCTTTTGCAGCACTCTGGCAGTCCTGAACCCCCACAAAATTAAAAAGATTACTGTATATAAAAATCACAGGTATATTCTACAAAACAAAGCTTGTCTCGGAATTGTTTAGACTGGAGAAGAGGAGGCTGAGGGGAGACCTTGTCACTCTCTACAACTGCCTGAAAGGGAGCTGTAGCCAGGTGGGAGTCAGTCTCTTCTCTCTGGCTACAACTGATAGAACAAGGGCACACAGTCTTCAACTCCATCAGGGGAGATTTAGGCTGAACATTAGGAGGAACTTTTTCACAGAGAGGGTGATCTCTCAGTGCAATGGGCTGCCCAAGGAGGTGGTGGAGTCACCATCCCTAGGGGTGTTTAAGAGAAGGTTGGATGCTGTACTTAGCAGTATGACCTAGATATTAGGGTAGTGTGTTATTGGTAGGATGGTGTGTTGGTAGCAGGATGACAACAGGTTAGGTAACAGGTGATAGGTGAAAGGTCGTACCTGATGACATCTATGGCCTTTTCCAACCTTACTAATTCTATGATTCTGGGATTCCATGAATATTGAAGAAAGGGAAACCTACAAGGCAAATGTCAAATTATGTGTATACTCACTGGAGACCTGATTTTAGAATGTATAACGGAACTAGACAGTAGACAGTTAGGTGCTGTGTGCTCATTGATAGCATATGCAAAGCAAACTACAAGGCTTTAGTCAGGAATCACTCACAGAAACTGAGAAGTTGAAGTGTATTTATTAAAATATTTGTCAAATCACTTTGTGTAAATGCATTCATTAAAAAGAAAAGTTTAAAAAAAATATTCCAAAAGCAGGAGGGGTATGCATGATTAAAAGTTACCCAAAGAATTATTTGTCAGCTCTAGCTGGAAATTATGTTCTTGCTCTTAATGTAATAAATGTGATTCTAATTCGTGTTCTTTGAAGACTATTTCTGCAACTGCCACATTAAAGCAGTTGCAGTGAGCAAATGCTGAAAGAAGACAATAGAAAAAGGATATTGTTTCAGTTGGTGGGAACTTCACTGAACTGCTACAACTTTTCAAATAGGGTGGATAGTAGCTTAGGCACGCATCTGACAGTTCCCTCAGTACCTGCAGATGCATCTCGTTATAGGCTTCTGCATCCTCAATCTCAGACCTGATCTTCTCCCATAGTGGGTGGGTCTTCAGTCTCCCAGTCACTGACTTTGCCTTCTGTGACCTGGGCAGTGTGTTTGGAGGACTTGGCAGTGAAGGTGGATGCGCAGAAGTCATTGAGTACCTCAGCTCTCTCTATACTTGGGTAACCATGTCTCCTGCTTCCTTACATGGAGGGCCTACATTGTTTGTGCTCTTCCTTTTATCATTGACATCACTGACAAGAAGCCCTTCTTGTTACCCTTGACATCCCTGGATAGATTTAACTCTTATCAGGGTTTTAGATGACTGAGCTACATGTAAAAGTCTCAAATATTTTTTAAAGCTCTACTGCCAGCCAACAGGTTTCAGAATTTTGTTTGCTTGGGTTTTGCATTTGTTTGAGAGGTTTTTTTGGTTCATGGGCTGAAGGCTTGAGTAGCCTCCTATTTAAAATTAAATCTAACTTTCAGTACCTAAAAATATATTTTAAATAGAATTTAGGCTCAAAAAATTGTAATGAAAAAAATTAAAAATAAATTGTCATTTAACTGTCTTTTAAATATTAAAGTGAACCAGTTTCTTTCATTCTACAGGGGAGGCTTAATCTTAATGTTAGGAAGCGGTTTTTCACAGAGAGAGTGATTGCACATTGGAATGGGCTGCCCAGGGAGATGGTGGAGTCGCCGTCCCTGGAGGTGTTTAAGAGAAGACTCGATGAGAAGCTTAGTGACATGGTCTAGCTGTGGGGGTGTAGGGCTGGATGATCCTGGGTCCCTCCCGACTCGGAGTGGCCTGCTAGACTGTGAGGGATCTAGGCTGGTGTTACCGCTCTGGGATGTGCTCTCGGTCTCTGTACGGGTGTTAGATAGTGAGTTGGACTAGATGATCCTTGTGGGTCCCTTCCAACTCATAATATTCTGTGTGATTCCGTGTATGTACTTAATTCGCATTGACTGTTAGTTAGGCTATTTATAGCTGATAGGAGAAAAAAAGTTAACAAAACCTGAAGACAAATTATTTTCTTGCTGATTTTTTGAGCATTGAGGGAGACACATGTATCTTCCCACTAGAGAAAGCCCAGAATGATTCCAAATGATGCATTAGGTAAGAGTTTACAGCAAACTTCAGCCTACATCACAGCATTGATTTTACATTAAGAGATAGAAAAAAATAAAAATCCTACTTTTGATTTTATTTTTCATAGCCTGATACAAAATATGTGGAGAGAAATTATTTCATAGGCATGGAATAAAGGGTTGTGTGCATGTGTGTGTGTATGTGTGTAGAGATACATTGTTTGAGTTTTGTTTTTTTGCTTTGGATTTCTTTAAGACATAAAGACCTCTAGTAAAACAAATAACATACTGTATGAGTTCAGGGTATACTTTCTTGATGAGAAAGTATTGCTTTGCTGGGGAGAGAAGGGGAAGAAAAAAAAAAATCTCTACCCTAAGAATTTCCTTAGTAGACCTAAGTAGTTCATAGCTTTATCTTGTGTTTAATGGTCAGTCCATATATTTATATTGTTGATTTATTTCATTATTAGATATTGTACTGACTAACTTTTACTGTTCACTGCAAGCTATGCTTATAAGCAATGAACCCTGTGAAATTGACAAAAGAAGAAAGATCTTGCAAACGTATTTTCTGTTTAGTGAAGTGCAAGCAATACAAATACTATTAAACAGACGGTGCATCTTAAGTATATTATGAATAAAGATTAAAAATGCTGCAAAGGAAACCAGACGAAACCAGACAAAACAGCACAATGGCTTTGAACACAACATAAAGGCTTGTTTGTTTGTTGTCTCCAAATAAACTATTTTCTTTAAATCAGACTAGGGAGAATAAAAAATGTGATCAAATTCTTAAATAAGAGAAAGAAATAAATCTCAGATACACTCTAAATTATTATTGTTTTTAGTATTATTCTACATTATAGTAGAATAATTTACAGGTAGTTTTATAGGTGATCTGTTGAACAAACAAACCATAAGACATTGTCAAATCACCACCAGTAGAAGAAAGCTGTTTGACAATGAGATGTCAAACCCAATTATAAAGCATTCCAGGGAAGAATTCAGAAGAGAAAAATAAATACAACTTCCACAAAAGATCTTTGAAATCATATCAGCTCCAGAAGTTACAAGTGGTGACATCCTCTGTAGAGGTTTTCTGTGACATTAATTTATATGAAACTGAAATTGAAAATTAAAATTAAAAAAAAAAAGTCAATTGGAATGTCAGGTGCAGCAAGTCTCCAGTAGAGTCAGAGATTTTAATGTGTTATAAGTAGCCATAGTTTTCACCTCCTCTGACCCTTTTTGATTTGAAGTTTCTTTCACTACAGCTATTATATCACCTGGGTTGGAAAATGCTCTTGTGTAGGCAGTGGGCAGAATGCAGATGATGTAATTCCTGATTATGTAGATGGAGGTTGTAATTGCTGACTTTTAAAAATAGCACTAGCTAATTCCCCCATGACCTCTTTGAGCCAGTGAAAGCTGTTGAAGGAGATATCTTCATAGCTAGAGTAATTAGGAAGCTGGGGGATATAAATCTCTCTGGAGGGTTATCTTAATTTTATATGCTGCTATTTATACTGCAACTAATAATTCCTTTTTTTTACACGTCATGATGTAGCAACTATTAGATTATATGAGGAGGGAGAGGGACAGGGGGAAAGAACTCCAAAGTTAGTGGACCAGAAAATATGGATCTCCAGTACCTAGTGAAAGTAAAGCTTCCACTATTACAATCCAGAGAGCTCTAGTGAGTTATGTCCAGGCATCAAATCGAGTCAATAAATGAACTAGTTGATTAAATACTGTATTTTCCAGTGTTCTCTATGAGCCACAAACTAAGGCTACTCTATCATAAGGAAAGGAAAGCAGTCACTGGTCAGAATGTAATAGCAGGGAACTGAATCACAACCCCATTTTCTGGATCAAACCCCCCAACATTATTCCAATTCTCTTTCAAAAGACATTTTCTACTATGATTCATCTTCAGTTATTGTGCTAGCTGTATAGTAGATTCATCCTCAGTTTGTATATCTTTATGGAGTAGCCAGTAACAACTGAACCAAAGTGAATTAACAGGAATGTGAACCTTTCTCAGGTGAATTGTGGATGATGCAATCTTAATTATGCATTAAACCTATACTGGAGATAACCCGTTGCAGTGAATATAGACTGAGACCTGATTTATTCCACACTCTTTCAAAATAACTATTTCATTCCACAAGAAAAATCTTTCTAAGTGATATTTTCATGATCTTTTTATGAAGACTGAATGTGACATAGTTTTTAAAGTTCAGAGCAAAGTGATTTTTTGGGTCAAGTCCAACCCCTTGTTATGATGTTATCATAAAACTTCATTAAATGCCTTATGGTCCATCAAGTATGATTAGTTGAGGCCTTTTTGTGCCTTTTTGTTCCTTTGTTTATGGGGTTTAATTCTTTGTTTGTTTTTTTTTTTAATTTTTGTTTTATTTGAAGGATCTTTCTATTCCAGTTTTGGAGTGTAATAGAGGATTGCTCCACTGAATTTAACACTGTTTGACATACCCACTAAAGAGTTTGTCTTCTCTACATCATACCTTTAAATGGAAGTTAAGGTTAGATACTTACAGCCCATATCACAAGCACAATTTGACAAGAACGAGGTGCATCCTTGGCAGGACGAGGTGGCCGAGTGGTTAAGGCGATGGACTGCTAATCCATTGTGCTCTGCATGCGTGGGTTCGAATCCCACCCTCGTCGGGGTTTTTTACTCTGGGGTGTGCATTTGGTCTCTGTACGGGCGTTAGATAGTGAGTTGGACTAGATGATCATCGTGGGTCCCTTCCAACTCATAGTATTCTGTGATTCTGTGATTCCGTGAAGAAGGAATACCAGGTTATGTCAGGAAGACCTAAACAGCAGAGGCTTGGCACCTATTACAGTTCATGGCTATAATAATATAGCCATGCAAGATGCAAATGGAAGCACTTTTCATGTGTTAGATAACCCAAGTATCATACTTATTTTGGCATTTTTTCTGATATATTAGAAAACAGGAATACATCAAGTGAGTGTAGATGATAATCTGTGTCCGCCATCCCTGACAGAAAATTTAGGTTATAAAAACACTCAAAATATTGCCATAACAATGCGTAGAAATTCTAGAGTTTACTAAAAGATTAAAAAAATAAAATTCATCCAAGTAAACAAACCCCAAGGTGCACAATAGAGTTTTGTGACACTCGTCTGTTTCTTATAGGGACCTAAACAGACACAAAATAGTTAAGGTTTCAGGTTGCTTACTGTCTCCAGAGGGCAACAGTGACTTAAGATCCATGAAGACAAATGCAAAATATACTGCTTACATGTTTAATTTAACATAATACATCTGTCTAAAATTATGCCAGAAACTACAATGCAGATAAATCTGGACCTCATATTTGTTACATTGTTATCCCTGACAATACCTCAAGGTCCTCCTTCTTAGCACGGTGAAAAATAACTAGTTATTGCTGATAACTTCAGACATTTTTACTACAGTCTTCCTTGTACTCTCACATCATCAATACAAAACTCCCTCTCACTAGCAAAGAAAGAGGAATAAAAAATAATAGTCTACAAAATTTTTGTCAAAACGGTTTCCATTAGAAAGGGAAGGCATAATGTTGCATACAACTACCATCAGTCAATACTCAAGTTCATCTATTGTAATCCAATGTTATTCCTAATTAACCGAGATAGCTACAAGAATTAGAATTAACCAATCATTTTCCATCTCTATCTGTTTGTGTACATTGTGCATAGCCACAGAAAATACCTGAGCAACTGAAACATCAACTTTTGTCACAGAAAATGTATGTAGTAAAATGAATATTTAACAAGTTGATGTCAAAGTAAAGCAGGATCTACAGCTCTGCCCCTGCCTACACATCCCATGATCTCATCACACAATGTAAATATATTGAACAGTCACAGTTTTCCCTGGGGAAATCCGTACAGGTGTAACAGGTGGGGCTGGATGGAGCAACTGAGGCTCATTCATGTTTTTAGCCCCGAGAATTGATCATCAACTGGAAGAATTTCTAGCAGCCTCCCAGTAACTGAAGAGAGCCTACAAGAAAGCCAAAGAGGGAGGTTTTATGAGGGCATGTAGTTAAAAGGCAAGAGGTAATGACTTTAAACTGAAAAATGGTAGGTTTAAATCAGATATGAGAAAAAAATTCTCTGCTATGAAAGTTGTGAGGCATTGGAAAAAGTTGCTCAGAGAAGTGGGCAGAAGACCTCCATAGACAGTGAAAGAGGGAACAGGCTACTCAGAATAATTACAGACACACAGTGTAAATGGACAGGGTTAGGAAAACCTGAATTCAGGTGGAGCCGGAACAGAGGGACATGAAGGGCAACAAAAGTGTTTCTGGCAGTAAAAAGAAGGCTAAGAAAATCATAAAATAGTTTGGTTGGAAGGGACCTTAAAGATCATTTAATTCCAATCCTCCTGCTGTGGACAGGGTCATCCTCCATTAGACCAGATTGCTTAAAGTCCCATTCAGTCTGTTCTGTTCTGTAACTGCAGCTCTGCAGGCAAAAATGGAGCATTCCTTCTGAGGTCAGAAGCCAAACATTTCCAGCCTTCCTCATCATGGTTGTCCATCCACTCCAACTTTGTGAACAATCACTAGCAGTCCTTCTTTCCATTCACAATGGAATCGGCAGCTGGAGGCTGAATACTCCCCTCGGAGTTCCCTCTTGGTCAAGGCCTCAGATGTCCTCAAACAGCTGGTGCTCAAGACTGTGGCCAGTGGCAAACTAACACCATGTATAAGCAGGCTCGAAGACCTTTCCACAGGTTTTAGACCCCTTTGCAAAACATTCTGTAGCAGCAGCCAGTTGTAAACAAGATGTGCAGGCACTCCCAGGAACTGCCAACATGAGTTGACTGTCAGAGCTGAAAGAAGAAAAAGCCTCCAGAAGCCACCTCTCACCTGTAGCAAGCTGCCAGAAGTTGCCCTAAGAAAGATGATCCCTGCAGATGAACCATATGGAAGAAATTCCCTGGAGAAGAAGCCCAGAAACTGCTGTGACAACTGTTATATCTCTACTATCTGATTCTTTTAGTTACACTTAAGCGCAGGCACAGTGAGAACTGGTTGTTAGCACATGGATGTTGTGAATTAATTTAAAGATGAGTTTTCTGAGAGCCAGCCCACAGTCAAATCGTACGTGTTGGAAAGATTTTCTTAAGGATTCTATGACTCTCTCACAACCTAGAGAGCTGTTCAGGGAATGCTGCCAGCTAGAAATTAAATTGGAAAAAAAAGTCCTCTAAGAAAAAGATGCAGTCAAAGACATGGAAAGTCTCTACACCTGTCCCAATAAGATCACTGAATTCCTGAGAACTTCTTGCATCACTTACAAGACCCTCTACCAGTTCCACTACAAGAAAGTCCTTGGGAAAGATTATTGCAGTGTCCATGCAGGTAGTCCTGTCAGATTTCCAAATACCAGTACCAACTAGCTCAGGTACCTACTAAATATACAGGTAGGGAACACAGTGCCCTACATGTAGAAACCATCCCTGGCTATGCTTATATTAGAATGGCGTTGCCCAAATGAAACAGAACTTAGGAGCAAAACAACTGTGATGACAATGAGAAAAAAGTTATTTGTGCTTCAAGAGGCTTGTTTTGGTGTTTTTTTTTTACAGAGGGGTTCTATTTAATTTTTTTTTATGAACTACAAGCTATTATCAACTAGACTGCACTAGGCACATTTCTGGAGTGCACCTGCTCCCATAACTTCAGCTAAAAATGATCCAATTCATGCTTTCATACCCTTAGAGACTGTACCATGACATGAACTTCTTGCAGCAGACAGATTTTTTTGTTTCAAAAAATTCAGACATTTGTATGTTTACACTCACATTTTTAAGAAGTGCAAAAGATAATTCTGCTCTCAAGGAAATTGTTTGGACTCCTTAGAGGATAATGTTAACCTCTTACTGACAATAAAAAAAAAAATCCTGTCTTCCCAGGCTGGCTTCAGACACTGAGTCTAATACTGTTGCGGTTTGTTAGCTCAATTCTGTCCATCCGCTGAAACAGTCTGGCTACCAGTGTGACCTTGGAGAAAAAACTCAGATATCCATGCAGCGTAGTGCTGAATGTGGTGTATATAATGTGTTCTGGCTAACACTGAACTTGCCATCAATCATTCCTTTTGATACAATCTGAAAAATTAATGCTGGGATACATTTGCACCCTAAGTATGTAATCCCAATGACAAACAAGACCATTCAGGGTTCAGTACCATCATAACTTACTTCAGATATATACCTGTAAAGTTTTACAACTAGGACGTGCTTTGCAGCATATCTGTCACTGAGTGTATCAGTGATATCCGAGAGATAGGGTTGGATGGAAACTGAGAGATCTGCTGTGAGATCCAGGAAAAATACGAAATATAATACCATTTATTTTTAAATATTCACAGAATCACAAAATACTCCGAGTTGGAAGGGACTCACAAAGATCATCAAGTCCAACTCCCAAGCGAATGTCCATACAGGGATGTTTTATCTATCTGAGCTTATCTCAGGGTCATGTCATTTTTTATTTTTATAACGTAACTACCCATCCCATCATCCCATTATCTAGACCATGTTACTGAGTTCCTCATCCAGTCTTTTCTTGAACACCTCCAGGGATCACGAATACACAACCTCCCCGGGCAGAGCACACCACTGAGGGATCACTCTCTCTGTGAAAAACTCTTCCTAACATCCAGTCTAAACATCCCCTGGTGTAGAGCTTAAAACCATGTCCTCTTCTTCTGGTGCTGGCAGTCTGAGAGAAGAGATTTACACCCACTAGA
>WEKX01000717.1:23469-51880 GCA_013390025.1 Pitta sordida
ACAGATTGGTTTTCTTCTTTTTTTTACAAAAAATTGCTAGAACTTATGAATTTCTATTTATTTATTTTTAATCAGGACTCTGTTTTACACCTTAATTACATTAAAAAATCTTTTCTATGCTTTTTTTTTTGTGGTAAGTTTGAGCATATTACTTACAATGTAATCAAATGTCATCAAACATGGTTATTATGGGTAAGGTAATAAATGAGGAAGAGAGTATTACTATGTTCTTAATAGTTGTGGAATCCAGAGGATAACATTACTGTAGCTTGAGCGTTCTGTAATAACATCTGAACTCTAGTATCAATTTATGATGTGTAATCTACAATTTCTCTCACTGTGGTGACTCATACAGGTAAGAAGAAATTAGTTTATTTTAGAAAAGTTTTGAGCTTAAAAAATAAGTGTTTTAAAACTTTCTCTTTCCTGACCCATAGACCTCAAATAAAATTTGATAGCAGTGGAACAGCAAGTTACTTTGTACCAATATGCATGCATTGATTTTATCTCATTAAGATGGAGAATTGTTATTTTGTACTATTGACTTTTAGGTTCCTTTTTATAATTTCTATTGGCTTGATACTGTCATTCTTCATATTATTTAGTTTCAAAAACACCCTCTTTTCTGGGCTCTGGTACAGACCAATTTACCTGCTAATCTTTAGTCATCTTGTGTTATTGATATTGAGACAAAATCCAGAATTGAAAAGAAGCAAGGTTATATCTGACCCATATCCCCTTCATGACTGTAATATATTCCCAAAAAACTAATAAGGTTACTGCTAGTTTTTACTATTGTCAGCATTGTCATCATCAAGTGCTAAACAGATTTTAAGTTTCTTTTAATTTAAATGAAGAAAACAAGTAAGAGAAAGAGTCATGCTGTCAGTCATTCAACTGTAATCTCTCTGTCACGTATCTGATAACCATTATGCTATCCAATTTTATTCAACTCAGGAATCAAAATTGTGATGGACAGTATAAAAGACAAAAAAAAATCCGTAAAAAATAAGCAATTAGATTTATTCCTGATGCCAAGAGGATTCCGAGAAATAGTGTAGAAGAAACATGACTCAAGATGTGAGCCATGAAACTACTGCACATGTTTAAATATGGTCTTGACTTGAAAGTAGTTGGTAAAGAATTCCTTAATTAGCTATGTGTATGAATCAATGATACACAAGGAATAGAGCAATTTTTTATAGTTCACTTTAGATATTTTGGTTGATGCATTAATGTTCTCAGAAAAAAGTCTTTCAAATGTGAAGTACAAAACAGCGGGTGAGCAGTGGGGTGAGACTCTCACTGGATGAGAGAAAATGGAATATAGAAAACGGAATGGAGGAGGCTGTTCAGAAACAGGAATGCAATGATATCTATGATATATGATATACAGAAGAAAAGGGATATAAATGTGTTGATAAAGACTAAGGAGGAGGTAATAAGGCTCCATGAAAAAATAATCTCAGCCTAAAAACATGTAGCTTGGCATTTGGAGTCATAGTCCAATGTTTTTTGAATTCAAGTCCATTGACGGCAGCTTGGAATTCCTCACAGAGGCAGAAGACTCTTCTACTCTGTCTTCAAGCAATTCTTTGCCTTTATTATGCTGCTGAATGGTTGACAAGATGGATAACGGTATCATTCATTTTTTAAGTATGCGTTAATGCCATTGTCTTAACACATTTACTCTGAAGAGTTGTTAGTGCTCCTTTGTGCCATATCTACAGGTTGTATTGTGGGTTGTCATCACAGGACACACACATCCTGCACAGCACTATGCCTTCCTCACCCCACTGCTATCTGGCTGTCAACTTTATTGTAGAATATCAACTGAAAAGATGTGTTGCATATTTTTGGCTTCCCAAACACACCACATTATGTTAGGCTGCAAAATAATTACATGACATTCTTTGCTTTCCAAATTCAGGATTATCTGGCCTGTGCCTATGGCACTAATGCTACATCTGCTGGTGATATGCATGACAGCAAGAGCAGAGGCTGATTTGCAGTCTCAGAAGCTATCAAAACTAGCAGCACTGAAAACACAATAATTATATTAATTGGGCAACGTCTCTACAGCACAGGCTTTAGCTTTGCCTTAGTATTTAATAACTTCTCTCATATATGGGTTATGACAAATGCTAAGAAATGTCAGAAAGTACTCCTTAGTGTTCTGGCATCACAGTAGGTATTCTCAGAAACAACCTGAGCTGGTCAAAAGCTTCTCAACAGAATATTTTCTCATTAGAAACCATATTTTCTCCAAAATAAAAACACTCTGCAAGAAGGTACTGATTCTGACAGATTTAATTCAGGAAAAAATACATCTTTGGGTATCAGTATGAATCATTAAGACTTTTGTTTTAATATAATTTTATTTCAAGACCTAAATTATTTACCTAAATTATTATAATTAATAATAATAATACATTTATTGAAATTGAATGTTTGGATTGAATAACATTTCAAAGAATCATAATAAAACAAGTTCAGAAATCACAGAATTTTCATTTTCATAGACTTTCCATTTCCGATGTTTTCCTGCAAATATACATTAAAAAAAATACATCCATCCACTATTCAGAAACAGATAAATATGTCTGTAAAGCACTTTCATAATACTTTTCTACAGAAAAATGATAAAATTTATAAACTGGTGTTTCTACTCAACACCTACTAGAACACAGAGCACATCCTAAATTTGATATAAATCAGAGAAGTCCATTGTGACCAGAGCAGGCAGAGTTTAATGCAAACAATCCTCATGAATGCTCAGGCTTTTCAGGTGCACTTGATGATAGACACTTGAGGGAGATTTTATAAAATTAGCATTTAAAGAACTTACCATTGCAGCTCAGTTTGCTGCTCTCCTCTGTGCTACGAATTTTTGGCAAGTCGCTTAACCATCTTCTGTCTAGTATCCTGTAACATTGAAAAAATATTTTGCAACTTTTATTCATTCTGGAATTAGACCTTATTGCTGCAATATACAGATGTTGGCAGATCATTTAGAGCAAATTGTAAGAACCAACATGAACATGTACTAGGCGGCTAAGAGTGGAAAATATCTTTTAGTATATGTTTGTGGAGAACTTATGGGAAATACACTTACTGGAAACTTCCATTTATCCGTGGTCCAGCTCTTCATGGATTCAAACCTTCCCTGTTCATTTTTCAGCGGAAAACAGGATCTGGACATGCACAGAAAATGCAGTGAAGATAGACAGTGAATGAAAATGTAAGTGATCTCATGAATATGTAAACAAGCCCCACCCAGCACGGGGGGTCAGCGGAGAGCACTCAGACGCCACTGTCGCCTGACATGGTGGTAGAAGCAGGGACCCCTGAGACAGCCACAGCGGTGGAGAGGGAGCAGGCACCCAAATTAAAGCTCCCTCAAAGCAGCACTACTTTGCTTTTAACACAGGAGATGTTTGTGGCCATGTCAGAAACACTTAAAACAATCAATACTGGGGAGGAGGTGGAAGACCACCTTGCCTTGGGGGATGGCTGGCTGGACAGGGCAGGGGGCTTTCCTCTGGGATGTGGGGGGAGTGTGAGGGGAGGAGGTGCAGGGAGAGGGGAGGAAAGGGAAAGGGAGAAAGGAGCTGTGGACAGGGCAGGCAGAGGCAGAAGACGGAGTTGCAGAGGGCATATGGGGAGGAATGGGGCTATGGGTACTCCTGGGGCAGAGGCGTCCTTGTCATCCAGCGGTTCCAAGCACCAAGAACTCCAGTGGAAGTGAGGAGAGGAAGTAGAGAAGGTAGCTGGGAGGAGGGAGCATCATTAAAAATCCACTTTAGTACAGTGGTAAGTGTCCCCACCTGGCGTGTGGGAGACCCGGGTTCAATTCCCACCGGGGACACAGTGTTAAGAGTTGGACTCGATGATCTGAGTTGGACTCAGAATATTCTATGGTCCCGGAGCACCGCTAGGGGTGGTCACGGGTGATCCCATCTGGGTGCCAGCCTGTCCTAGGGCACCCTGGTTTGCCCAGCCAAGGGCACAGGTCCCAGAATGGGCTGGTACTGACCTTGGGATGGGCTGCCTGCTCCCCCTCCACTGCAGCTGCAGCACTGGGGTCCCTGCTGCCATGGTAACCACAACCCACATGCCATTTTTATCCAGCTGAGTTGACTTTAAAGAGACACCCCACCCCCCCTCGATAAACCCCAGAAAAGGCAAGAGTCCTGGGACTCCCTGGACGGGATTGGGCAGAAGCCATTCACTTTGGTCTCCTTAGCCAGCTCAGGGAGCAGAGTGGTCCTGGGAAGGCTGTGCAGTGCTCCAGAGCTGAGGGGGCGGGGGCAACATGTGGGGCTTAATTGCATATTCATGAGTTTGCTAACTACGTAATTCATGGACTTGCGGAGTGGATCCGGACCCGAAAAAGCGCAAAACTTGGGGGCTCAGTGTAATTTCTTTGTCAGTCCTGTAAAATATATTTGACTGTAAACCAAAATAAAGATCTAATTGCTTGTTTTAGCATTGGGTACTGTACTTCTTGTATGCTGAGATTACATTTCTTAAGTTGCTAACTGGTAACTTCTTCATAATTTAGAATTCTTAACTAACTTCATAATTCATTATATTCTCCATTACTTGGACTTTTGGACAGTGGAAAAGCTCATATCACTACATCTGCGCAGTAAGCTAGGTTTTAATGGCTTTTTTTTAAGTTTACAAATTAAAATACTCAGTGATGATACAGATACTGTACTGCAAATCCCAGCCTCATGCGCACAGTCTTTTTTTTTTTTTAATTGCTTTTCATGTACCTATGAGAGGTAGTCCATGAACACTTGAAGATTTCAGAGTGAAAGTTTTTTTGGAGAAGAATTAATTAGATTTTGACTAAAACCTCTGAGGGAAAACACCTCTAAATATTCAACAGCTAACAAATTCTTCTGTACTGAAGGATCTCTTCTACAGAGAAAGACTGGCAAACCATTGAATGACACACCAGAGAAGTGTTAGAAAAAGACAGTTACTGATTCGTCCTGTAGACAAGATGTCTGAATAATATTATTTCTGTTATTTACTAATTATTAGGTTTGTCATTACAAGATATCTTTTGAATTTCACCTAGTCTGCCCTTGTCAGATGGGCAAAGACACTTACTTTATCTCAGAAATTATTAAATTGGATTCTTAGCTAACTAATTAAGTCAAACGTTATGGAATCGTACATAGGCTAGAATTTGATGCTCTCCCTTAGACATATTTCTGATTAAATGCAACTTGTGTTCACACCTATGCAGGAGTGACAAAAAAAAAAAAGATTAAGTATAGCTTAGAATGTAACACTGTTTGTTGACAAGGGAGACAAATACATGCCATTTGCTGGAATTCTCTACATGTGGTCTAAAATGCTCAGCAGCAGAGCATCTACAATTCTGACATTCATTAACACAAATTACCATGTGATATATCAGAAGAGCCTGTAGCAGCATGCCACATAATAATTGTCTAGGATGTAGTGCCATGGATTTTACAGTACCTCCCAAGAGTCTGCCAACTGCACAGCAGAGAGCCAACCCTTTGTGTGCAACAGCTACACGTGTGGCCTGTTAGTGAGCAAGACTCCTGAAACAGCCAGGAGTAAAATGACAGCCTCTGTCAGGCCATTACACAGACTCTGGGTATCTTCCTTGCTCTCCAGAGCAATAGGAGCTTCTCAGCAACTCTGAAACTACATGACCAAAGAGATATAATTGGCCTAGGAAGACAAGCCTGGGACTCCAACATTCCTTAAAGGAACACAAAAAAATAAAATAGAGGGTTTTTTGGTATGACGTTTTAAAATTGGGGGATTGGGGGGTGGAAATTAAGATTAAAAGACATTACTTGAAAAATTATTTTGCCTATGTAATAGTCCTCAATATAAAAAGACCACAACCTGAACCTTTACCATTGGCATACCAATACAAATCAAATTCAGAATATCCTAAATTGACTTAATAGCTGCACGGACCTTAATTCAGTCAAGTCTTCTTTATCCCTGGTTTTGTAACTAGCTTTCCTAGTTAGAACACAACCTAGCGATAATACAAGCATGTTGAACTTGGTAGAGAGGGCAGCTTCTAGTTAGAATTGAATACGTAATATACCTTCTATTACAGATATTAAGTAGAAAACAAGCTGATTCTGTAATAATTCAAGAGAAAAAGGAAACACACATAAAGAAAGCACAGAAATTATATTTTACATATGTATTGCAGTTAGTGATGAAACCAGACAGAGCCAAAAGTAAGTTAAGTGGTTTCAATTGAGCTCATTATTATTACATAAGTTAATAGATTTACAGCATAAAAGTAAATATCAAAATTATTGTCATACTAAAGTGTCTTATAAGTCAGTATCAATACCAGTTGTACCACATACCTTTTTCACTGCAAGATGTAACAATGCAAAAATGCCTCAGTGCCAGTTTTAGTCTGGACATAGATTAGAATGAGGTTCAGAATTTCATTTTCTGGAATCATGAGAATAGATATGTTACTCCAGTATTCAGCAGAATAAGACCCAAGAAATCAGTGGATTTCATTGAAGGCTGAATTACCTTTCTAATTAAGCTACTCACTAAAATGAGTGGGTTTTGACACTGAATGATGACTGTTTGTCGACATAGGCTTAAATAGTAATGTTTTCAGTCAGTACAATTATTTCCCTTCTTTTGCTTTAATCCTCCTAAACTGTGCTTCAAAGTTTGAGAGGCGTCTTTACCCCCTACAGCAAGGAAGCTAGGTCTGGAGTTCAATTTATTATTGCCTACCACAGATATCTGCAGTTTGCAGTAAATTAATGAAAAGGATATGTTCAGCTTGGTTAGCTCTCTGTAATACAGCTACATTCTACTTCCTGTATCCACTAATTCATTAAATGCCATGGCTGGCTCTGTCCCTACATCACTCAAGATGTAGCTCTGGTAAAAGAAGTTCCCAGGAAAAACTTTGAACACAAGTTTTTTAGTTATAAGTGTTGAGTTTTGGTTTTGCTTTTGCTTTTGTTTTTAAATTTTGTTCACAAGGTGAGAAACTTGCAAGCAATCAAGACAATCTGGAATTCATATAGTTAAAACTTTGTTTAGAAGTCAATACTGCAGATATTATTAAAAAGACAAAGAAATATTATTTCACTTCCTTCTTGACTATGTAATTACATGTAAATAATAATATGTGCTATTTTTTACTTGGTACAGCAGGTATTGAATATCTCCTTCTGTAATTATGAACTGTAACAATAATATAAGAGTTGGGGAAGTATTGACAGACTCAGAAACTTGTTCGGGCAAAAGAAAATACTCCTAATGAGCAAAGATAAGAATTATTGCTTGTGTAATTGAAAGTCTCATCATGTAATCAAATAATTCCACATATAGATAAATGAAAATTCCACATTCTAGATAAATGAAAAAAATACTATTTAAAACTGATATACAGATAACTCCTAGTGTCTAGTCATTCGCCAGTATTATAATTTACCCTTCCACAACCTCCTTGGTCCTATGGTTATTGGCTAAGGTTTGAGGATGAGAGGAGTCTGACAGCAAGTTGTCAGCATCCTAGGTCTTTCAGAGAGAAAGATAATGATGTTGGTGACAGGAAGATAATTTCTTCTTCCTCTTCCTAGGGTCCATTTGGAGTTATTTTTATATGTTACCACTTTTCTGCACTAGGTTCCCATTTTCAAGCCTCTATTGCCACACCATGCCCACATTCCACCTGTATCACTTCACTATGGAAAGATCATAAATGTTTACTCAACGTAGGAAAAAATTCATTTGTTACTATCATCTACACAAAAATAAAGCGAGCTTTAGGCAGATTGAGACAAGTCTAGACAAAGCCTAACAAGATTCAGTCTGGAGTTCTGAGTTGGTATCCAGGCTGTACTATCCCTGTCAGCACTGCAGTTTCTGGGGTATGGGTGCAGAAATCATTAGTGAGCTATGTAAGTAAAAAAAATGAATGATGACAACCTGGTCACTTCTAAACCAGGCAAGGACAGCACTTAGCATATCCAGGTATTATTGGAAGCTTTAAAAGAGGTACCAACTGCCCTTCCTCTCCTGCAATCATGTCAACACACTGCTGATATCCCATGAAAACAATTATATATAATTGCAACTAGGAAGTAAATCCACAGACATTATTAAATATTGGAATTGCCTGTGTGGTTTCAGATACATGTGGTTCAAATTATTATCTTCAGGAAATGGTTTGATATTTGACTCATCAAGATCAATGTGTTATGCAATTACCAAGAACATGTTTACACAATGTAATACTTTGAACATATTTCTCTTGAATTCACAGCAAACCCAATTTTGCAATGAAACTCACTGCTTGATAAAGACTGGAATTCTGCTTTGTGAAAGATGTTACTAAAGTGGAAAGAAAAAAATAGTTCAAGTAAGCCATACTTTTTCTTTTAGAGTAAAATGCCAATAACCTATCATGATTGTGATGGTATGACTCACTTTAATACTGACACATACAGATCCCACAAACCACAGAAACATTTGGGCTGTTATTTTTAATGGTCTTTTAAAGACACTAACAATAAAAGCAAATAATAAAACATCTTTATTGTGTTGCTGTACTTGGCAAAGAAACTAGAGTGGTTTGGGATGACGGCTGTGCTGGGTCTGGTTGGGATGGAGTTAACATTCCCCATAGCAGCCCATATAGTGTCATGCGTTGTATTTGTTGTTAAAATGGTGTTGATAAAGTGCCAAAACTTCTGCTATTGCTGAGCAGTGCTTGCACAGCATCAGGCCATTTCTACAACCCTGCTCCATCCTCATATTCCCCCACTGTAAAGGCCAGGAGTCAGAAAGAGTGAGCAAGATGTTGGGAGGGAAGAGAGCTGCGGCAGCTGATTCAACTGACCAGCAGAATATCATCATGCTCAGTAATAAAAGGCAAGAGAAAGGTGATATGGGAGGAAATAAGCTTAATAAATAAGCCAATTTTCTTCCAAAGTCACAACACAAGGACTGAGGCTCAGCTTTTAGTAGCTGGATATTGCCTGCTAATGGCAATTAGAGAATAAATCCCTTCATCTTGCTTTACTTCCATGTATGGCCTTTACTTTTTCATTAAACTGCCTTCATCTCAACCCATGAGCTTGTCTGTCTTATTTTCTTCCCCTGTCCTATTGAGGAGCAGGAAGTGAGAGAACCACAACGTGGGAAGGCCAGTCAAGACAGACCCACTACAATGCGTTATTTAAAAATAGTGAACTAATTGCCACTGCTTCCATGTGCCACAGATAAAAAACAGAGTCATATTGCAGACTCTGAGATGGACTCTCCAGAAAGTAGGCCTTAATATAAAATGCTTATTTGTAATACCATCATATAGAAACATCACATTGATAGCAAGAAAGGTAGGAACTGTTCTTTTAGAGCTTCTATAGCAGAGGGATGAATATGAAACTATTTATAATTTCATTAAAATAACAGGAAAAAATACTCAATAAAAACTTAGCCGAGTCAAATCTCAAAGTCAATTACGACGCTCCTGATTATTGTAGATTTTAAAACTTGTCTCCACCAGACAAGAATCAGAAATTAAGTCAAAGTCTAGGAGAGAAGTTACACAAATACTAGTTAGAATTTTTTCCAAATCAGTGTATGCAGTTTCTCTCAACTTCAATTCATCTGGAAACTATTACAGATCATTCAAAGTGAGAGTATTATTTTCCATGCTGTGATTTTACTGCAGGACACAGGAACACATTGATACATTCAAGAAAGATCAAAACAATGCATATTTCCTTAAGTTAGTCCAAAGTTAACAGGTGAACACTAATAGACATAGTTTGAATAAAATTAAATGTTTATCCTTGAATGACCCAGATGTTTCCTGCATGATCAAAAGAACGTTTTACACTTTTTTCAAATATCTGATAAACTTCAACATTCTTGAGCATTCTTGAGCTAGACTTCTATAACAAAACCCAGCAAAGTACAGAAATTAATAGATGAAAAATAATATTACCTAGCTCTTATTAATTTATTTTTGTAAGTAGCATTTCAATTGCTTTAACAATAAGTTCATGTCCTTTCCATTTTACAGATGGGAAACTGAGTCAGAGGGAAGTAATTCAGTCACAATTTGCTAAACTAAAAGAACACAATATGAAACTTGGGTTAGGGATGGAAAATAGAAAGGTATCCTGGATATCAAACTCATGTATTTTTAATTTGCATTCCCATAGTATATGGGCATGGACAAAGATCTAACTGTCTTTTCTATTTTAAGTAAATGTCTCTTTATCTTTGCGGGATTTTTGCGGAGAGTTTGTGGAGGGGAGGGATGGCATTTAGGGGGTATTTTATGTCCTTTTCAGTACTCTGGTCATTTTATGAAATGAAAGATAATTACTGTGGTATACTTTCAAACTGCAGGAGTGTAGATATAAATACATATATCTGGAAAGAAAAGATGAAAAGATAAAAATCCCAACAATTTTCCACACATACTGGTGAAGGCTACAACCTACTTGAAACTTGTGATGTCTTATTCAGTCTGAATAAATAAAAGTTTCCTGCTCATACTCAAAGTATTTTGTGATGACCTTAGGTGAGCTTTTCCTCCCAAATTACAGGAAATACTCTTAAGCTAAACAGAATTCTCAAGGCACAGAATTTTTCTGGTGGACTGTCACTTGGGTGATTTCAACATAAGAAGGCCCTCCTGATTTGCAAATGACAGGGATTAGAGCTCAGAAGTCACTGTAGTTATAAAATATAGAGATTTAAAAAAACCCCTAAGTAACTACACCACTCATTTATCAGAAAACAATTCTATAACTAGAGCATAGTAATGATTATGCTTCAAAAACATTCAGTTAAAAAAAAAGTGAATTATTTTACATAATTGCCCCTTAGAAAAATTTGTGATCAATCTCAGACGCATGCAGCAAGAATTAGATGGAAAATGTTATATCTGTTGTGTCTAATTTTCTACATCCTTGCATTTTTATAGTAATTTGAGCCTCTGTATAATAAGATACAAAAAGCCTAATTCTACATTCAGCTACAAATCTAGCAACAGTCACATTTTTCACATACATAACAGTAATGTACATGAACACATATACTAGAGAGTATGAAACAGAATGAAATTTTTGAATGCTGCTTCATGAAACTTTCCAAAGGTTATAATGTTTTACTTCTACTCTCTCCTCTGCTGCCCAGTTAAAAATTTCTGAAATTTCTGATTACCCTTCCATAGATCTTTGTTGAATGCAAACATGAGTTGTTTTAAACAAACAAAAGGGAGAATTCTATGTGCATAGACTGAAAAGAAAGTAAAGGATGGGTCAAAGTATTGCAGTGCAGAGGATATCTCTTGAGAACTATATTCAGTCTTTTCTTTTTTTCTTTAACTAAAAGTGCATTCCTTTTTTAATATAAAAATGTCCCAGAAAGAAACATCCTTTCCCCCAGGAAGTACTTTTGACATTAATACTAAGTCTTGAAGGGAAAATGGATTTATACAAAGATGCTTTGAGTGTGGAAATATCAATTAGCTGATTGACAGAAGGACAATACTATTTTTTTCCAAGAATAAAAAAATGTAAAAAATAAATGCAGCCAATACAAGCACAAGAAAAAAAATCAGTCAAGTGGAACAGCCAATATTGTAGAACAGTACGATAGCAGTAATCATAACAAAGTTTAAAAAATAAGAAAGAAATAAGAAAAGCAATTTTGTTGTTCTTGTTTTCAACAAGATATATTGCAAGTGCTTATCAAGATTATGTTCTTTATAAGCAAAGTCGGGTTTCACAGAATTTTTTCTATTCACCTTGTAAAAATATTCTATTGTTTCCAATTTTAAGATTTTTCTCCACAGCTGGGACTGTGTTAGACAGGAATATTGAGTTATACCATAGGCTAGCTCATATCCAAATAAGGGCTAGATTGACACGATCAAATTCACACCTGTGATGAACCACCAGAATTGAAAAAAATCATGCTTGTTATCATGCATTGGAACACAATTAGACAGCTTCTAGGCCTCCTGTTTGAATGATTGTGGAATTTTTATACTCCAGCATGGTAAAAAGGGTGATATAGTATCTTTCCAGGTCCTGATATGCATTTTCTGTAAAAATAACAATGGCAAATAAATATATAATACATTTATAAATGGCGAAAAATCAGATAACCTAATTTTAAGGAGTGTTTCATCAAGTAATGAGCATCAGGTATATGTATTTAAGCAGGAGGCACTGAAGGACAAGACATGAGCTAGATTTTACCTGCAACAGCAAGGGAGCCTCTCAAAAGGAGCCAGAGCAACCAGCTTTTCTTCCAAGTTCCTCAGCAAAAGGTACATAGCTACACACTATCTGCAGCAGATAATACAAGACTCCATCTTTCAGGTGTTGCTCTGCAGTACAGACTCTACTTTGTTTTTCCTATATAAAATCTGAAACATGATGTCTGATATGGAGGACCTTAATTTGGGAATTTAAAATTTCACTTGACCTCTACTGTTGTGCTTCATTGGTACCGTTCAATTTTAACTACACCAAATATTTAAGTGAATTTAACATTTGGTTCAGCTCTCCAGGAGCCAGTTGATACTTCCTTTTTTTTCCATGAACACCAAGAGATAGGAATAAATATCATATTTTAAGTATTATATTTAAATGTACTTAAATAATAATGTTGAGCTTTCCTTACCAGAACACCTATACATGTTAACAATAAAGAATTGGTCTTATTTCTCAGTTATATTTAAAACATGATAAATTTAATAAAATAATCATGCTAAAACTTCAAAAGCAGACAGAAGAGAAAAGAAACGCCCAAGAAAATCCTGAAATGCTACAAAATACCTTGAAATATCTTCATGCATCTAGGTTTGTTTCAGAATAACTTTATAATCCTATTAGCTTGTTTGCAGAATACAGTGTCTTCATTTCTCCAAGAATGTATTCTCATTCCCAAATGAGTAACCTTTAATTTACTTTAATTGACATATTTCCCTTCCCTTGTATTTTATTATCACTTTTTAACATATTTTTAACATATTTTAAAACTAGCTATCTGTGCAAGAGAAACACAAAAAATTCAGTAATACTTATATTATTGAGGCCTGAAACCTATGTAACTCTACAACAAGCAGTCATTTATCGTTTTACACGGTTGGGTTTTTCCTTCCTCATCGTATAACTAGACCTAAGTATTTCCATTATAATATATTTTTTGTACAAAGATAAAAAATTGTTTTCCAACAGAAAAAGAGGACTGAAATTATTAAAGCTATTTAGTATCCTAACTAAGATATTGTGGACTAGACAAATATTAAAGCATCAGTGAAGAAATATTTTAAAAATAACTGGCATACCCACATACACATACAGGGATAGAACAAGAGATTATGATTTTAAACTGAAAAAGGGAAAACATAGTTTAGATATTAGGAAGAAATTCAATACTCTGACTGCGCTGAGACACTGGGACATGTTGTCCAAGAAGTTCTGGATGCCCCATCCTCCAAAGTGTTTAAGGCCAGGCTGGACTACACTTTGAGCAGTGTTGTCCAGCAGAAGGTGCCCCTGCCCATGCCAGATAGATTGGAAGAGGATGATCTTTAAGCTCCCTTGTAACTCAAACCATTATGAATCTATGACCTATAATTAAAGCTGTAGAATTTATACTGTATAATGGAAAAAATTCTACACCTCACCATGTCAACCCTATTCCCTTCATGAAGCCCTGCATCCAGAAGAAAAGGTGGCAGACTTGGACCTCTCACCTCCATATAATAAGGCCTAAAATTGCCACTAGCTGAGGTAAAGATGAACTCTTACACCATTTTCCCCTTCAGTGGTCTTGTTGTCACTCCATACAATTTGTTATAAGCACTACAGAGAGCTAATGGTATCTAGAATAAGGTACTGCTTGAAGTATTTCACCATGGTGCTTAGCTATCAACCACATTCCCATTTCTCAGAGCTCCTAAAGTGTGTTAGCCTTCATAACAGTACAAAACCAACTTAGCTATGCTAATAAATAAGGATCACTTAAGCACATTCTTCAATGTGTTGATTAATTAAGTAACATATCAAGTACCTCATTGCTGTTTACAACTACCTACTAAGATCATATTTCTGCAGATGAAACGACTAGGGTATGGCCAGATGTAAGTTTGTTGTTCTGCAGATTAATGTTTCTAAAGAGACTGTAGAGTCTTTTGGATAAAATAAAGTAAATTTTCTTTTGTTAATTAGTAAAAAACCCAAACAAACAAAAAAGGATTCTGCTATTGCTGTAAAAATCATTTGCACTGTCACCATATCTGTGAACAAACACAAATGTAGTTCTCTGATAGGTGAACAGTCACATTCCTAAGTAGTCCTAAGTATTCCTAAGTATTTATTGTATTCCTAAGTATTTATTGTATTCTTAAATATTTATTGTACAAATTAATCAAATATACCCATTTTATGGTCGGTTAATATCAAACTGGCACAAAATCCTTCTCATCTAATGTATAGGCACTGACACTTTTTGTACATGCAGCTTCTTTAAAAAAAAGTAAAAAAAAATTTAATTTGATCTAGTATATGCTGTTGCTGCAAACACATATTACCTCAGGAAAAAGCCCCAAAATACAAAACCCACTTATCTTCCTACTTCTAGTATGAAATATTAAATTTATGTATACGACTTCTGCTATTTTTTAATTTTTTTTTTTACCTTTATAGCATACTTGCCTCATCTGTTGGAGTTTGTTATATCTCTGGCACACTGAAAAAAGGCAAATTTTAGATATTTTATATCATTTTTATGTGTGGAGTTCTGCCAATCCTTCACATCTATTTATCCAAGCTGCTGTCTCTGACAGATCTAATGAATGACATATTTTGCAGCATGTTGACTGGTAAAATACTTAAAAAACAAGGACAAGATTGACTTAGGTCAGTAAAAATAAATAACTTATCTCTGTGCTACATCTCTTTTTCCTTCATGTATTTTTCTTGTCAAAGACATCAGTAATTCTTCATTTTCAGAGTCACTGTTTAGCAAGGCTGAGGATTTAAATGTCACCCTTCATTATTGTTTGATGTGATAAAGGTTTCATACCATAGACTTCCTCAGTAAGGGTAAGAGTTTATCTGATTCTTTTAGGAAAATATTAATTTTCATTCTTAAATCAGTTCTTTATCAAAAGCCTTTTGTTCTTTGATATAAACAATATTTACTAGATATTACGAGACGAAGTTCATCTATAAAAGTACTTTCAAGTTTTCTGAAATGTCCTTTATGTGTTTCACATTTAAATTCTGCCAGGTAAGGGCTTGATAACTTTTCCCAGTAGGAGTGATGGTGGGTAGGTGACACAGTGAATTAACTTTAAGACATTCAGAACCATATGCTCTCACAGTCTTTATGCCTAAAGGAGTAGTAAATCGTTATACCAAATACATCTCCTAAACCAAAAATGAAAGAAAAAAAAAAAGTATGAACTCATTAATCTTTCTTTCTTTAAATTCAACAGGACATCTAAAAAATACCTGCCTTACTCAGCATCTCGCCAGGTCAGGCAAAGAAAAAAAAAATAAAATGCCCAAACTAATCAAGAATTTTCTATATCAAGTCACAAGCTCCTCAAACAAGTGACTTTCTGAGGATCAGCCCTCTTTCCCTGAGGATCAGCCCTCTTTCCCTGAGGATCAGCCCTCTTTCCCTGATCTTTCCTCTGCTTTGTCAACCCAAAATCCCAGCCTATCACTGGGGAGGGGGCCTGGACTATGGAACCAGGTCTTGCTGACCTCCCAACCAGGACATGCAAAGATAATTAAAATCATTAAAGGATGGAGAGGGAAGGAAAACAAAAACACCACTGAAAATAAAAAAAAAGGCCTTCTAGAATAGCATAGGGCAACTCTGGATGTACGCATGGACTGTGGAACAGCAGGCCAGAGAACTGTACAATGGAAGTCCTGGTCAATGGCAAGTTGATTTTGAGTCAGCAGTGCCCTGGTAGCCAGGAGGGCCAACCGTGTCCTGGGAAGCGTCAGGCAAAGCATTTCCAGCCAGTCCAGGGAGGGGATTGTCTCACTCTGCTCTGCACTGGGGCAGCCTCACCTGGAGTATTGTGTGTAGTTTTGGGCACCACAATATAGGATAAACACATTAAGTTACTAGAGAGCCTTCAAAGGAGGCCACAAGGACAGTGAAGGGCCTGAAGGGAAAGCCTTATGAGGAGCAGCTGAGGTCATTTGCCTTGCGCTGCCTGAAGAAGAGACAGAGGAAACCTTGCTTTGGTCTTCAGCTTCATCACAAGGGGAAGTGGAAGTGCAGATTCTATGATCCCTTTCTGTTGATATTACACTTACCCTCCCATGTATCTGTTGGTCCCAATGCTCTTGGTTTTCCTGAGGAAAAGATAGTCATGATGGACTACCCATGGTTAGGTCAGAAGGTCCTTCTGCCTTCGTGGTGGGAGCTGCTTCCACCTCTGACACCTGACAAACCAGGGGTTTCTACTTGCTTTTTCACCCCATCTTGCTCCCTCCTTGCTACTCCCAGCCTCCCATAGGCCACTGGTGGTGCATCCCCTGCCCAGGGCCAGCAGTAGTAGTCACAGCCTCAGGGCTGCCATTTCCACAAGCTCAATGGGCACACCCAGTCCCAAACAAGCCTAACTGTTGGGAAGGATTCTCACCAATTCTCTTCTCTGGTGTTTACATTTCCACAAATCTGTTAGGGTTGGCTTGCCTGTAAGACATAAGATCTGTATTACCCAGGTGGGGAGGACAATGTCCAACCAGGAGAAGGGCACATACTCTCCTTTAATTAGGGAGGGGCAAGTTATATTCTTAATACAAATACCTTATTTAAGCACGAAAAAGTGAGTGGAATATATAGAGACTTAGTCTAAAAAAGTTTCTTCAATAGTCCCAACTCCCTAACCAGCAGAAGACAGAAGAGGTTACAAAGGTAAAACATCCCATAAATGCTAATCATCCCTGCCAGGAATTCTGGGCATTCATGAACAAAGGAATGCAGCCTACAATGAAGATGTATTAACTACATGAATAGAGGACTGCTGAGCTATATACCATTTGAATCAATTTAATTTTTTTTAATCTAACTTTTATTATACTAAAACTGGAAACATTGTACCAAGACCAGGATTTCACCTTATTCTTCTCAGCTGTTTGCTGTTCAAAATTTATAGCCCTAACAATTGAGAGCTCAGCAGTCTCTCATATCAACCTAGCTCCCCAGAAAGAGCTAACAAGCCAAAAGCCAGACACATGTCTTCCTCTAACCCACATCCAAAGACTAGGCCTGGTCCAAGAAGCCAGCAGGATGGTCCAACATTCACTACCTGACTTTCTGCCCGAGCCTCTTCTCCATGTTACCATCCTGCATTGGTACTACAACAGCTTCACTGGTCGCTGGTACTGCTTTTGAATGGGCATCTGCCTCAACAACACCTTTGATAGGTCTCAAATCACAGAGGGAAGGCACTTCTTCACTTGAAAATAATTCTTAAAATTCTTCTACACCATGTTCTCCTCATGGCTTGACTAATTTTCTATCCACCAGTCAGTAGTCTTAATGCTTTCCTTATTTTTCAGTAACCCTAGATCCCAAGATGGGCATTCCCATTCAGTATCCCACAGTTTTAAACCCAAATCATTTTGGATTATACAGACAGGTTTAAACCAGTTTTTTTCTGAATTCATAAGATTATGATTGCAGCTGAAATAGGATCTTACATGGGTGGAAATAGTGTAATTAGCCACTTCTTTGTTCCTTGAAAATATGAATACTTCATATGCAAACACTTCTAAGTATCTACAATTAAAGAAAGGTAAATTGTGTTTGATTCTGTTATAGGTGAAGACATTTAACTTTTACTAAAACTATGGTTGCAGAATTATGATGGTTTGTTTTTATTATCTTTACAATTATGCTGTTTTTTGCTATAGAATATTAGAGAAGGATTTCATCAGGGACGCTCTTAACCTTCTTTATGGCATTTTATAAGCAACATTATTAGTGTTAGAAAGCTTTCTTTTTCTGCATTTCTGTTCTGTGAAGTTTTCATAATTAGGTATGTATAATTAAGATTTCCATTAGTGGTTGGAGTTTTTTTAATTCCCCTTGTCCCAGTAAAAATGACAGATGAACGCCTTGAGACTTTGTTATGCCTTAATTGTTCCCCAAGAGTTAGATTACTGAGCTAGGACCTGATTCATACACATTTTATGCACCATTTCCTTGACTTTTTGTTTTAATTTAACATTTTGCTCAGAAACTTAATACTTCTTATTTACGTAAATCCCTTGAGAAGAGTTGCCATGTCATCCCTCTGCACCTTATTATGCACTACATGCACTCCCAAGAAGAGAAAGAATCAGCTGCAAATATTTACACCTTTTTGTTGTTATTTCAACCTTTCAGATAAATCATGCTGTGGGTTTCAGCATTATATAACCGATGCACCTCAGAAAAGTCACTATGAATTCACATCAGTATAAATAAAAACAGATTTTGAATACTAAGAGACGGCCATCAAAAGAAGGATCAAGGAAATGTAAGCACACATAGCAGTCTGTTCTTCAGACTTTATAAATATTTCATCATAAAATTTAGTTGCTATTATGCAGGGATGAGATGCTAAAAGAATATGAAAATAATTTGCCTAAAGAGTCAACCATAGAGTTAGTTCAAGAGGTATTTTTCCTCTTCTCCATGGAAATCAAACAGCAAGGATCTTCCTTCAAAACAAATAGAGATAACGCAGCTCCCAGCAGAAAGGATGGAATAGGAAAGGAGCACTCTGCAACAATTCCTCTAACTGGAATGAATCACCTCCATACAAAACCTACCACTGTATGTGACAGTATTATTAAGGCAACACAGTTGAAAATAAAAGAGTTATAACATACTTACTGTAAAGCATTTTTCCTTTTATCATAAAACCAGCAAATTTGCTGCCTCCACCTTTTCTTCTAACTTGTTTACCATTTCAGTGTCTAAAAAACCTGCATTTTGTTAGCTTAAAGGACACTAAATATGGCAGGAAACAGAATTGCTAGCTGCACTGCTCTGCCTTGGAGACCCATTCCAGTTTCCTGCTCTGACCAGCTGGAGAGGAATCAGAAACCAAAATTGTTCCCCAGAATTCCTTTGGTTGCCCTCTGAAACTTTTCATACTTTTTCTCTGTCAAAAGTCTTAGGGAAAGATGTTGGTGACTGTTCTGTTACTCCTGAGACTGAAGTGGTAAAAGGATTCTATGTCCTGAGAACAAATTTTTCGGTGAAATCAGCTCATTATATTTGGCTGTTGGAATGCAGTTAGGTCAAACAAACTTTTTAAAATCAAGTACTAGATCCTCGCAATGAACCATAGGAGTGAGGTGGAATTTAATGAGATTTTCCTGGGTGGATCATGTGTTTAAAGACATCCAATAGAGAAAAAGAAAATAATCTCTCAGTTGCACAACAATATGTGGACAAAATATAGGTGAAAAGTACACAGAAAATGTAACTATTTTTTTCTTTTTTACATTAAAAAGTTTTAAAAAATCCTTTCCTATGTCAGTGTTTTTCAAATTCTTTTCTCTCCCTTCATGCAAAGAAAGGATAGCTCTAAAGAGAGTGTAACCCAAAATGTGTGTGAGACCAAAACCCTCAGTAAGTCATTAGAAGATGTTTCAAATATTCAGGGAAATACTTACATGCAAATAAAAATATACTAAAGCTGCCAAACCACACGATTTCTTTATTTGTCTTCCATTCTTCTCTCATTGCCTACAAACAAAAAATCACTTTATATTTTTCCTGCTCCTGTATTCTTGTAGAAAGTTTAAAAAGCCCAATGGCTTCACAAAGCTCATATATGTGATGTATATATGTTTCTGTTACAAATAAAGGCAGACTTTTTTAGGATCATGCTGCTTCAATATTCCTTTGCCGTTCTTACAGAGGCTTTAAAGAGATTGAATCCTTGTGATTCACCCATCTGAGAACCTCCTCAGAAGCTTTCAGTTGAACTCTCACTGAAGTAAAAGCTGCAGAGAATGTAGAAATAGTATTGTGTTTTGTTAAAGAAAATGAAAATTATTCTTTACCTGGCCTTTCAGATACAATCCATAAGATTGATGGGGGTTTTTTGTAGGGCAACAACTGACAAATGCACGTTCAAAATTAAATGCTTGTGCATGTACTTTTGCCCACGAACAGACACATTGGATGCTTAAAATACAAAATGTTCAATGACTCCCATCATTGCTGTTGAAGCTCTTCCTTCTTGAGCAAAAGAGGGAAAATTAATATTCCCTGAGGATACATACAAGTGCTTATAACCATGAACATGACAGTTACTAAGAAATCTGGAATAATTAACCTACATCTCTAAAGCAAGTAATTACATACTTTTGCCAAGCCTCCCAAGCCATACACATTCATACACAGTTCTTGATAATTTTAAGCTATCAAGACCAAAAGAATAAGTCAAAGAAGTCACCAACACCACTTAGACAGAGGAACATATTGTAAAAATATGAGACAGACTTCCTGTGTTCCTTCAAAAAGGAAAATCTGAATAAACTTCAGAAGGAAAGAAGGAGCTTGCTCTCAAATCTAGGAGGCACAGAGGTTGAAGGATTAGAAATCTTTTGAGATGTTCTCATTGTAGTGCTGTTCTGTATGGAAAGACCTCTGAACCAGAAACCTTTACGGAATATGCAAAAGCTTATACAGAAGATACCTTCAAGAATAGACACATTTGCTTCAATCACATACTATACTTATAGATGTCCCTATGACTGCCCAAGAACTGTTGTACCATCGAGGGCCATGGTGGACTCCAAAATGTTTACTTAAGACATTGTAATTCTCCTAAAACTCTTATATAGCCAAGACCTATGCCTTCCTTTAGTGTTTTTTTCCCACTTTCACACGTGATTTACTGCAAATAAGGAAAAATAAAAAAATCAAACACTCTTTATCCTAATAGACCTCTTCTTGCTAACAGACCTTCTAAAGCTCACAACTTATTTGACTGTGCCCAAAAGTCAATGTTACATGTCACAGCTTTTTTCAGAAAAGACGGTCTATTGCCACGTTATTTGACAAATGTGTGTGCACAATTTATGAAATCAAAATACTTCAGTCTTGGAACACATCAGTTTTCATGTTCATGTTACTTTTTCTGATAGAGACTCCACTATTTGTATCCTACACAGAATCTTTAACTGGAATAGGAGATTATTTCAGAAGCTAACAATTCATTCACAATCACATACAGCTGGAAGAGGTGCTTTTATAGAGGTTAACTGCTCATCTGATGCTTCAGAAAATGGATTTTTTTGCAGTAAGATTTTCAACCATGTTAAAGTTACCTTTGCTTAGAAGAATAGCCAGGAACACTGATGTTTCAGAAGTTAAAATCATCAGTATTGTAGTATTCTCTAAGTGACCTCAAAGTGGAACTGTAGATTTATAAATCAAAACAAAAAAATCTAGATTTCTAATGATCACCTTCTAGTAGTTACATATTTCATTTATTTTATATTGTCAACACACACTTTTCTTTCACGGGGGGTGGAGGGCGGGTAGGAGGACGAAGGAACAAACTCATTAGGCAACCAATTACAGATCAATGAGTTTAAAGTAAAGTGATAGGAAAATATAAACAAAGCCTTATACAAGTAAATACTGAAAATAGTTAAACTACGTTTTCTAAAAAGAAGTTAAGTTTTATCTTAACTAGAAGATGTACTCAAAAGAAAGGCTGTCTCCTTAATTGATGTCTACAAGGAGAATGGAAATGGATCTACACAGCAACTGCAGAACAACCACGACATTGGATCTAGTCAGCATGGATTTCGGAAAGGCAGGTCCTGCCTGACTAACCTGATCTCCTTTTATGATCCAGTGACTCGACTGGTTGATGACAAAAAGGCTGTGGATGTTGTGTACTTAGACCTTAGCAAAGCCTTTGACACGGTTTTCCACAATAAGCTTCAGGAGAAACTTGTAAAGCACGGGCTGGGAAGGAACATCTTATGCTGGGTCATCTTATGCTGGTTGGAAGGGCGAGCTCAGAGTGGTGGTGAATGGTGCAACATCAGACTGGCGGCCAGTCACCAGTGGAGTCCCACAGGGGTCAGTGTTGGGCCCAGTACTGTTCAACATCTTTATCGATGACATGGACGAGGGAATTCAATCCATCATCAGCANCCTCTTCTTCCAGGCTGACGACACCAGAACGAGAGGGCACAGCCTCAAGCTACGCCAGGGGAGGTTTAATCTTAACGTTAGGAAGCGTTTTTTCACGGAGAGAGTAATTGCATATTGGAATGGGCTGCCCAGGGAGGTGGTGGAGTCACCATCACTGGAAGTGTTTAAGAGAAGACTGGACGAGGAGCTTAGTGACATGGTCTAGCCGGGGGGTGTAGGGCTGGATGACGCTGGGCCCCTTCCGGCTCGGAGCGGCCTGCTAGACTGTGAGGCATCTAGGTTGGTATTACGCTCTTGGTCACTGTACGGGTATTAGATGGTGAGTTGGACTAGATGATCCTTGTGGGTCCCTTCCAACTCATAATTTTCTGTGATTCTGTGATTCTGTGATTCTGTGATCAAATCCTTATCTTATTTGACTAATGAGGTTCAGTAAATATCGCAAAAAAAACCCCACCCTTTTTTAATACCCTGTAATTTAAAATAAGTACAGTCTTGCCTCTGCATCCCGTGAATCGCCCAATCTGGGAGCATGAATACGCACATAAGCCATGCTCAACTCTCCACCTTCCATTGCTCTGGAGCGCTGGGGAGCACTCCTCATGGCCTCTCACAGCACAGGGGAGGAAAAGGAAGCATTTCTGAGCCCTCCCTGACTGGGGAGACCCCTGGAGAATCCCCGGGCTTCCCTTCGGCCATGCTGCTGCTTCTGCCACCACTGCCACTGCCGGGCTGCTGCCACTGCACATGCTTGCATTGCTGTTGTGGTGGGGAAGCTCAGCCTGGGGCTGTGGCGAGGCGGGGGCTGGGCAGTTCCACTCACGCTCCACCCGCACTCCCCACTCACACTCCACCAGCACTCCCTGGAAAGGTGCTGGTAGGGACAAATGCTTGAGAGCAGCTCATGCTGGGACACCTCAGTGGGAGAAGCAGCAGGACATCTGCTTCTGGCATGAGCGGCGCTGCAGTAGTATACACTGTGCTTTATAAACATTCTCTGCCATGCAACTTTTGCAACACTTGTAAGGGAGTGTACTGTGGCTGTCCTCAGCAAGCAAGAGGCGTCACCCTCCCACCCCGTGGGGGTGTGCTTCGTGAATAGCCAAGTAATACTGAGAAATATTCCACAAATTTATGAAGACACAAATGAGTAGGCACAAATATGCAAGGTATTACTGTACCAAAATGTCTTCTCTTTTCAAATAGCTTTCCATGATTGGGAGGTTCACAGGACAGGTAAGATATACCTCTACATCTTGATTGCTAGAATGTGTTAATACATAACCCACTTGTCTCCATCAAATATCATTCAGCAATAAAAGCAGCAAAAGTAACTTCCCAGTTTGACCAAGAGCAGTGTACCTGTGTTTCAGTCTAGAGAAGTCTGTAGAAGATCACAGACACTGGAATTTTCCTAAATGCTTACGTCACCAGTGTGTATCTGAGAAAAAAAGTATAGTTCAAGAACCTCTATGTGAGAGACGAAAAATCTTAATAAGGAATAAACCCTTTGCTTTGATTAGAAAACACCAGTGTGTTGAAATAATCTATTCAGAAGGAAAAAAGCCACCCTGAAAAGTCTCTCTATTCACAGCTATTTACAAGAAGTTTTCTAAATGGCAAACTTACTATAAATAAAATAAATTCTCTTTTCTTTAGCAAGACCTGGTGATCAACTACTCCACAGCTGAAATGAAATATGACTGCTTCAATATTGCAAGTTATTTATTTAGGAAGGACTTAAATATTTTGTTTTACAAGTATTTACTTATATTTGACTGAAATAAAAATGTTGAAGTTAAACTTCCAGGGAATCGTTTTAAAAAATTTCCATTGGCTCATACTTCATTGTCCTCCTTACAATAGAGTGCTATAACACAGTTTCCATCACATTACTCATTGAGACCACACTTCACTTATTACAGTGTCTGACTGATTATTTTGTGCTAAGGGTACATTGCACTCACTGTTCTTGAACTGGCACTGGCAGTTCACTGTCAGGATATGAATGAAGGGAGTCCTATATTGTCTGATATGTGGTCATACACATGGAAATTACTTCTGTCCTCACCTTGAGTGTCTCAGTAAACTCTGGAGCCTGCTCAGTTTAAATGAGGAGAAAACTGCTAGATTATTCTTAAGAATGATGTGCAGCTGCAGAGTTTGGGAACCAGCTCCTTTCCCCCCAGGGCCTGCAAAGCCCAGCTGTGTCAGTCTGGGCAAAGCCAAGTACTCTGCTGCTCTCCTAAGAGAAAAATTGTGTTCATTGAGGTGGGAGGGGACTGAGGGTAGTGCTAATTACTTTATAGTGTAAAGGTATCTCCTGGTTATCCTCTCTAATGTGCTATATCTTCATTTAAAATGGCATAAATCATGCAGTGTGGCATTCTCTGAGATCACAGGGGCAGCTAAAACATGGGATGGATATTTACCATAATATCTTTGTAAACCAAACAAAACCCCACAAACAAACTCTGCTGTGTAACACTCATTAGAGCTTGAATACTCTCTGCAAAATTTCCAGCATCTTTTTCTCTGTGGTAAAGAAAAACTGACCTATGGCTTTGGAGATAACTGACTCTGGATAATATTCAGATTCTTTTTTTTTCCCACATAATAATACCAGACTTCAGTTTCTGACTCATTCCCTAGATGGTTCAATATTAAATGTTTTTGTAAAGAATATTTCTGTAGATAATTTCTCTACTATTTTCTATTCTTGCTGAAGTAAAGGGAGCTAAGATGAAAAATGTAAGATGTTGTCAATGGTTGTAGTGGGCAGAAGGAAGGAAACAAACTCCCAATAATGTGAGACTACACATCTGATGCTCAGGTTTTGGGGTTTTTTTTGTCTGTGGTCTTATATAAAACAAAGTTGTTTTTTCTGATGGATATCAGTGAAAATACAGAAAGAGCAAGTACCAGAGTACAGCAACATGGCAGCTTCTCTGAGCGCACAAAGCAGTAAGGAGCCATTATGTACAGGCGATGGGCAAGTACATCTATATTCCTAATATTAATGAAATAGTATTTGGTCAACTTTTTTCATTGCTCCTTCAGTACATTGATGGGTTCTTTCAAATTCATCATCTATTCTCCATGAATCTTCACTAATTATATTTCATTTATTCTTTTCTTAATTTAAAGTAATATTTTCACAACAAAAAGAATACTTCTTCAATGTTATGTTTTGGGGCAAAAGAATATAGGTGTTTATGTCATGGAACAGGACATATAATTCATATTTAGATATATATATATCTTTTTCATTATGTAGATATTGAGAATTTTACATTTTTTATTTTTTTTTCCCCTGGAGAGTGGTACAAATATGGTAGGAAAAAAACATAGTTATTCTTCGGTAGTTGATATCATTCTTATAGCCCACCCTCAGTACATTGAGGGGTACTGTCTCTATCATATACCAAAAGCTCTCCATTTTATTTTAGCTTCATTCTCATAGTTGACAAATCATAATATTTTTTTCCTTTTCTTCCTTTCATGTTTTTAGATTATAAACATCAGTAGCATTAATACACTAATCCCTCACCTCTTCTCACCTCAGGTTTCATGACTTCACTTCTTTACAGGTGTTTTTTTCCCAGCAAAGACACCATAGATTTCCCTCGATTCTTCGTGGGGTTTTCCCATATGCACATGTGCAGAGCAATTCTGCTGTGCTGGGGTGGGGAGACTGGCCCATGCTAGAGGGTGGGGGAGCACCATGTCTCTGCATATGCCTGGCACAGCCCTGGGGACACCCCTGCCTCGTCACTTAAGCCTGCGCAGCCTTGGGGCCTCTCCCACCTCTTGACTTGTGCTTGCGGTGTCCTGTCAGAGTGCCATCCGCCCATGTCCTCCCACGCCATGCCAGGGAGGAGCAGAGAAGATCCCCTTCACTCCCCTGTTCCGTCACATAGTGCGGGGAGGTGCCAGGAATTCTTCCTAGTGCTCTGGGGCTCATGGGGTGAGGGTGGTGGGCATGGCTTATTTGCGTATGTATGATCCAATTCTCTTTGTGGAACTCGGATTTTTCAGCAGTTCCCCAGTCCTGAACCCCTGCAAAATTCAAGGGATTACTGTATTTAATCTTGATACCTTAATAAATGCATCATTCTATCTTGTAAACATTGAAAGTTAATAGTAATAATTAATTGCAGGGAAAATTGTATAAGTTATTATCTTGTTATGAAAAGAAACATTAGTATTAACAGTATTTATATATTCTGTTATTTGTGTTTTCTTTGGAGAACACAGATTTTGAAAACTGCTTCTGAAGATACCAGGTGCCTTGGATCTGACAATTCTGAATGTAAAAGCAGTAGAGGTTAAAACCGACACTGAACTACTTCCACTTTTTATGTGAGACTCATCATTTAACACTATGCATGACATTGTATAAAACCATGGTAACTACTGCTGAAGTTATGCTGTCTGTGCTACTCTTTTAACTGCTAAAAAGCAGAGCAGATGTAGCCGTAAAGGCAATGGATCTAGATGCTCGAGAAAAACATTATGAACCAAAAGCCATTTCCCTGATTCTATGACTATATGCAGTTTAAAAGTCTCCTCCACAGACAGACCATGTTACTCATCAAGTCAGGATGAAGACTAATTTCTGAAAACGCTGGTAGATGCCAGAAACTAGGCAAAGTGAGACGGATCAATCTGTGAACTAAACCATGCAAGGACCAGGCATGCAGAAATAAGGTTTTGAGATGAGGAGACAACTCCTTATGAGAAATATAAGACACTGAGCTTCTTTTCAGCTTCAAAACCAAAATAGGTGACTTGTGTACTGCATAAGTTTATCCTTAGAAAAGAATACATAAAGAAAACGTAGTGAGGAAAAGTATAGAAAGAATAAGTATTTGAAAAAAGACAATTGAATTGAGAAATTGGATTTTGTTTTTTTAACTAGACTTGTAACAAAGACGTTATCAGTATAACTTACGTACGAAAGTAGAGGATTCTCAGGGTTCCAATGGTCTTCAGTTCACAGCTGCACATTCTTTTGGAACCCAGGCTTTATCCAGATAAATTGCTTTTATTAATAGAAGTGTTCTATTATGTTATGAGTAATATATAGATATTAGATGTAGATATTAGATTGGATGATGTAGCTTGAAGATCTGACACTGTATATTTTGAGAGTTTGGGGAGGGTGCAGGAGCTAGATTTTTGTTTATTTGTTTAAAAATAACTTTTTAATTGATAGCCTCCAAGTACATGGCCAAGATTCAATGACCAAAGTAGCCTTCATCCCAGTGCTCCTCTGTGAAACCTATAGCCCACATACTTGCAGGGTTATTAATAAATTAGATACTGTGGTATGTCAAATAAGCATGGAAATGTTTTCCTACAGTATCTGTCATGTCCTTCAATAACAAACAAAAGAGCATTTAATGAATTAAGTTTTTCCTTTCACAACTTCATTAGTATGAACTAATACTAAAGAAGCTGACTTTGACTCAAAATCCCAGAATAACAGAATGACCTAATTCAAGTCAGAAACAAGTGATCTGTCTTTTGACTCAGCTATTCACAGATTCACAGGTTATTGTGAGCTGGAAGGGACCCACAAGGATCATTGAGTCCAACTCTTAAACCACACCACTGCCTACCCAGCGGGAATCGAACCCTGGTCTCCTGCATGGCAGGCGGGGACACTCACCACTGTACTAAAGTGGATTTCTATAGTTGACTCTATACTGGAAATATTTTACTGTTAAAATTCTGTCTTACTACACCAGCACCATGTTTTTAGTATACACAGTGAATCCTCTCTGTATCACGACTTCTCCTTCACGACCTCACCCATTTGCGAAGCAATTTTTTGCAAATATGATTGAGCTGTCTGCAAGCCCAGCTGCCTGACACATGCACTGTTTGACTCTGCTCTGCCAAGAGGTGGTGCTGCGGTGCCTGTGGGGCGGGACTCACCCTGCCCTGTGGGGAGGGGGGCTTGGAATGGCAGCACCGTGCCCCCGGTCTCTGAATGGGGAAACTTGCCCCATGAAAGTGAGGCAAGCGGTGTGCTAGGAGGGCAGCACTGGCACACACCAGCGGCGGGCGGCTCTGGCGCACGCCGGTGGTGGGCTCCCCCCGTGCGCCCGATTTACTGCAGCTTGCAGTGGCATTTAGAGCCCTGACTCGGTCCCTGCCCCAGTCC
>WEKX01000717.1:51908-74517 GCA_013390025.1 Pitta sordida
TTGAATATTCTTGGGGGGAGCAAAAGAATTGAATCCATTTTAAAAATGCAGAGTATTTTGAATACTTTAAAGTTGCCTATGCTAACATTAATTGTGTAAAAATCCCTTATACTCAAATTAGAATTACATCTTTTTCATAAGTGGATTGAGTTAAAGAAATAAAGCCTCTAAGTTCCCAACCCAGTACTGCTGTTCCTCTAGAATTGTAAGTCCTGGATAAGTGCCACATTTGCCTTGTGTGGTTTAATTTACTAATGATTTTACCTTTTTTCTCAGAAAAACATAGTATTTATTCATATAATATGACATGTCACAATATTACAATGATTATCCAGTTGCTTTATGTATGGTCATAATACCATCTGGTATACCAATAGCCTTCCTTTTCCATGTGTACCATCTGGAACATCTATCTATATTCTAATTATTGTACAGATGAGATTTTTGTTTTTACAGAAACACCATATTGGCTGTATCCTTCATTGATTTCTTAATTTAAAAAAATACAATGTAAAATAATGTAGAACAGAAACAAAAACTTGGCATTTTAAATTAGTTCTAGCTGTCAGATTTTCTTATGCATTTCTTCTAAGGAATTAAATTAAACCAGAAACCTAAACGTATTCACAAATACTTTGCTATTCATTTTAGTATAAACAGGATCTGGTTATTTGCGTGAGATAATATATGTAGTTTCAAGTAGTTTGGTAGCTACCAGTATGGGCTGTTTTAAGAGATTCATTTACAGTTGTCAATTATGCCAGCATAATGAATTCTCATGTACTGACCTCTATGTAAAGAGAAGCCAGGATGACGGGGTACAGCAAGGTTTGGTTTGGTGTGATACTTTGCTGTTTATTTTCAAACATTACTACCTTAAGGTACCTGAATTATTTTTTTTAATTCCTCTTTTAGAGAAGATATCTGTTCTCCCCTCTATTTCACAGGTTACTCTGAGTTGGAAGGGACCCCAAGGATCATCTAGTCCAACTTCCAAGCCAACGCCCACCCAGGGATCAGGCCCACAAGCGTGGAACCATGGGCACCACGCTCCATCCATCCAAGCCTCCCACCATCTAGGCCATGTCACTGAGCTCCTCATCGAGTCTCCTCTTAAACACCTCCAGGGATGGCGACTCCACCACCTTCCTGGGCAGACCATTCCAATGAGAGATCACTCTCTCTGTGAAAAACCTCTTCCTGACATCCAGCCTAAACCTCCCCTGGCATAGCTTAAGGCCATGTCCTCTTGTTCTGATGTCATCAGCCTGAGAGAAGAGATTCATACCCACCTGACTGCAACCTCCCTTCAGTTGTAAACAGCAATGATGTCACCTCTGAGCCTCCTCTGAATGACTACTCAGAAAGCAACAACAAAAGAAATTTAGTGCACTTTAAGAAATCAAGAAAAAGTCCGTACAAAAGAATAATCAGTGTCCAGATCCAAATGTTTGTTAGTTTTTCTGTCCCGGAAAAAAACCCTGGGCTGTATTAAATTATAATAATTGATTTTAGTCACAGACCTACCTTTAGTAACTTTAAGAAGACTCATTAGTAATACGTAATTAGCAACTTTCTCTTGAGGATGAAAAATGGGGCTCATGATTAATCACTGGTATGAAAAGCACAAAATGGTAAAACAACTTAATAAAAAGTCTACAGTATATATTCCATACGTTCTACATTCTATACTTAGTTTAATTCACAAAAACTTTGGCATATTTTGTAGGACATATGCTTTCTGGCTGCAGTTACAGAAAATACAATAAATATATCATTGCTTTTTACATCTGCATTTTTTCAGATGCCTAAATTAATATCCTCTCAGAAATACTCTTGAAAAGTTCAGTGGACTGATGACCTTATCCGGCCTGCAACAGTTCCACTGTACAGAACAGGGAACCAAGTCTGCATTTGGCCAAGTGAAGTATATTTTCAAACTATATATATATATATATATATATATACGTATGATAAAAGCAGTTTCATTACCATTGTCTATACAGTGTATTACTGTGTTACCTATTACACAGCTGTAGCAGAGGCTTCTCTTCTGCTAGCACACAGTAATTAACAGGAAAGAGGAGAGAGCAAGAGACACTTCTCAAAGAAAAGAACAATTTAAATCACACTTACAATCATTTTCATTATAATCAACATTTTTATCTAAAAGGTAACTTACAGTTGGAGATCATCTGTGACCTTTAAGAATATCATCATGAGTACGTGTTTAAAATATATATAAGGTAGAGTAGGATATCTAATTTATTTTTTTCTGGTTTCTACTTTGTAAAAGACTTTCCTTTGTGTTTGAAATGTAAGTTTTGGGTTTTTTACTTTAAAATTTGCATACCAATTAGACCTTAAATAAAACCATGAGAGTAAAATGCATCAGGTAAAATCTTGCAAAACTCTCAAACTCAAATGCTGAAATATTCTTATCGAATACGCTAAAGCCTATTTCCTCCTCTAGTGTAATCTTGGTTTCTTTTAAATTGTTCTCTTCTGGCAATAAATCAATAAAATACAGAATTCCTTTAATGAGCTGGAATTTCAAATTAAGCATGTTATCCTTTTAGATTTAAAATCATTATGAACATAGGAAAAAGCCCACAGAAATTAATTCAGTAGAGAAATTATACACAAATTGCAAGATGTTATTTAATTCTCAGTTAATTAGATACAATATTCTCTATAGTTTTTCTAAACTGAATTGTGCAAAGTGATTCTAAAAAACACACAGGCTACGTAATTCTTGAGTAAGAGACCAGATCTTGATTCTATACAGAGGCAAGTTAAGCAGGCAAAACTAAATCTACCTCTGAACTTAAAATAACCATAAAAGCATTAAAGGGCCAATGTACAACTTTTAAAAAAGACTCAGACCAATGACCCTGATTTATTTTTGAATTAAAGAGAACTTCTTGCATGTGACCTTAGCTTATAACTCTTTTATTACTTAGGATTTGATTGAGGTAGTAACTCCTAAAAGTCTAAATTATTTCCTCCCAACACCTTTCGTAATACTCAGTCTCTGCTTCCTCAGTCATATATCCCTGTCATTCATAGTGCTGAAAATAGAAGTTAAACGGTTATTTATAGCCAGCGTTCATCTATTTTTGGAGATATTCAGCAACATTTGAAAAAGATGGAAGTATCTATGTAACCAGAGCTTCCTCAAGATTTTGAAGTACTAGCAAAAGCAATCTCCAAGTTATTCGTGCTTAATTCCCATGACTTGGAGTGTAGATGATGCAATGCAGGTCAGCAGAAGACAAAACTTGGTCTTTAACTTTTAACAGAGGAAAAAAAATTACAAGAAAATCATAGACCTGTCAGCCTCACTTCAGCCTCATGTCAACCTCATCCAGAAAGATACTGCAGCAAATTAAACAATCCATTTACAAAGCCTTGAAAGAGTAACAAAGTGACAAGAAACAAATTAACTAGATGGATTTTCCCCCTTTGACAGTCTAAGTGGATAAGGGGGAAGAAGTCATAACTGTTCTACATGACATTCTCAACAAAATTAGAAAAACGTGGTGAAGATGAAATTATTACATGCTGTGTGCACAGCTACAAAAGGGGTGGGAAAAGGTGAAAAACTTAAAGAAAACATGCACAGGCAATCCTTTGATAACTCTTCCCAGTTTGAAATCAAATAGGGTTCTCAAGAGGTCTGCTCTGGGTTCAATCCTTGTCAATAGTTTCTAAAAACAGTTAGCTTCTCATAGAGGGCAAATATTTCAGATGTGCCATTTGTGCAGTATGAAGTTCTGAAAACAAGTGAGCAAATCTCATCCTATGACCTATTAAATGTTCATCATGCGTAAGAGCACAAGCTTGTTATTCTACTCCTTATTTTCCATGGCACTTCAGCTTGTTGATATTTTGGAGATCATACTTTAGAAATTTTTACAAATGGATGAGAGAATAGAGAAAGGAAAAAGAAATGTGAGATATAAGAGACATTTGAAAAGGTAAAAAAATAAATATTTCTAGTCTTGAAAACCATACTATTACTGTCTTTGAGGAATGCAAGAATGAGTAGGGGATGAAAGAAGTGACAAATTATAGCATTGTTTTAGGGAGTGTGATATTTTTTACTGGGAGTGTGAAGAGTGCTTCCTCCAGATACAGGGATGTTTGGTCAAAGAGCGATTAGCTTTGCCTCCAAGAGAACACAGGCTCCTAGAAAGACAGTCTTTCATACACATATGAGCATCATAACTAATTACCTAAAAGAGTTGAGGACTCCCTGCCAATAAACAACCCTCCAAAGTTGTTAAACATAATTCCAAAAGTGGTTTGAATTGTGTTTGAGACTGTGACAAAATCCAAGTGAATTAAACACAAAATAAGTGACAGTGATAATAAGAAAAAATGTTAGTTTTTGGAAAATGAAATTTAAGTAGAAAGGCATATTTGGAGCTTATTTTACTGCTGTAAAGAAATAAACCGAAACTATTTCACTTGAATTTCATCAGGACCATATACAACCAAGAAAAGTAACCTATTAAATTTAATGTCATTATAGAAAAAGGCAAAATACTGATTACTTCCTAAAGTATTTTATCGCTTCATGAAAAGGGATAAACGTATATGTATATAATTGCATACATACTTGCTTGAGAAATTCCTATTTGTCACTAAAGATATAAATGCCTTAACTAAAAGAGGCTAAATGAATCAAGAAGGCTAAGAACTGTAACAAGTGGGGAAAGCTCATAATTTTGACTACTTCCCATCTAGAGTAAGTCACTTTACAGAAATTATATCAGCAAATGAAGTAAAGGTAGTCAAGTTGAAGATCTGCCTATCACATTCATTAATCCATGAAGCATATAAACTGCAAGTTAATCACAAATACACCTTTATGACAATCTTTTTGACTCAGTATAAAACAGACTTGTACCAATATCCTAATAGTTTTACTCAAAGATGCAGTTTTCAGAATAAAAACCCCAATAAATCAACCAACCAACAAAAAAAAAGAAAAAAAAAGAGAAACTAAATTGAGTTTCACCACTATGTCCTTAAACACAGGCCTGCTTAAATGTTTTCCACTATTTCAATGAAATAAAGTGTTCTGGTGTCTATTAAGATGGAGTATGAATTGAATTTAGAGATATCTGAATAATACAGGAATAAGAACTTTACTGTGAGAAAGGAAAAAATTTAATATAACAAATATATATATATGTTTGAACAATAACAATGGAAAAAAACCCAAAAAAGCTATGAGTGAAGATAGCTGGGAAAAAAACCCCAAACGTGAGGGAGGGCCAAGTTCAAGGGAGATTAGGGCACCCTTGGTATACCAGGGGCAGGGGAATAGGATTCAGAGAAGGCAAACTGGTGGAGTAACAGGCAGTGATCCTCTTCTGAAATGTCCAAGGGGCTGCAGGGAGATCCAGCAGTCAGCAGGGGGAAGGCTGTACTGAGATGAGGAGCAAAAGGTCCACGTGGTCCTAGGCAAAATAGCAGCGGTAGAGATCAGACATGAATATGAAGCTTCCTTAGTCCAGAAGATACATGAACCCCCCCATGAGGCCCAGCAGCTGTAGTTACAGGACCTCGGGCGCCTCCCATGTCACATGCCTTGTGGGCATGTCTTCACATGCCATTGGCTGTCACTCAGCCTACCCCAGCCCTCGGGCCTCACCCCTAGTCACGTGCCTTGCTGGGAAGGGAAGATAAGACAAAAAAATCCTCCATTGTTTGTCCAGTATAAAGGAGAAAGCCCCTCCTCTGGCCACATATCTTGCAGGGGAGGGAAGGGGAGACGAGAAAGGAACCCTATTGTCTGTTCCAGTAAAAAGGAGAAAAGTTTTAAAAGAGAACAAAAGGGCTCTCCCCATAACATAAAGCCATGCTAGTTCTGAATTAAATTAAGAACCACATGGATCCAGTTGTAAGAGAAGAAACATTTGAATAGAAAATATTACACCTGCAAAAAGCCATAAACTCAAAATTATGAACCTAATTCTCTATCAATGAAAATGTTCAAATGACGACATCCTGCTCCATAAGGGGAGAACAAGCCATGAACAAAAGGTGACCCCAGCACAAGAGGTACCTTCCCAACAGAGCAGAGCACCTGAGCAAGAGAGGCAGAGCCAGGTGCTGACAGAACCAGGTTCTACCAACAACCACATGAGTATCTACAAGAGTCAGGGCCTGGGCTGAGCCAGGAGGGGAAATGGATGAGTTGTGCACAAGCAGAGTAGGATGCAAGCCCTTCCCTCAGCTTTCTCTCATTATATCCTTGATGTAAAAGTACAACTGGGTATTTTCATTCTCTCAAAATTTCCAACTTCCATAGATATAACTACCTTAGATTTTCTATTCTCCCATGCATTTTAAATAATTATTCCATGTCTCCCTTTAAAATTGAATTGCCAGAATATTTACTGACCATTAATTCAATCCATTTTTACACTTTTCTGTCCATTTTAATATGAGAAACAAATTACAACCACACAGATACATTCCTGTAACTGAAAAATGTTTATCTTATATTTTAACAAAGGGATACACACAGCAGTTGGCAAGTGTAGTGTTCTGTGCATGCTACAATTCTCAATAAGGATGATAGTTATTCACCACCAGCTGTTTATGGTACACCGATGATTGTGGGCCAATTGACCAGGGATTGCTTCCTCCCTACTCTAAGGTGAAGTGTTTACATATTCTATGAATATTGCTGATGAGGAGTCCTGCAGGAGAAGGCTGCAACTATATTGCAATCAGATTGTTTTGGAAGGTTTTTTGAATATTTGTGATTTTGGTTTTTAATTCTGACTTACATACTGTACTACTCTAAATCACTGAAAAAATAAGCATCACAAGATATTTCTTATATAGCTTAAACAGAGTGAATAAAATTGTAGAATAAAAGCAAATCTATCTATCTATATATATATATCTCAAACATTTCCACAGGGAATTGTCATCAAATTAAATAGGTCTTAATGTCCTCCCTCTTGTAAAAGATACTGGAATACATCTTGTAACAAAAAAATTGTGTTAGCTTAGGTGTGGAGTGGAATGGTGAAATCTACCCTTCTCTTCCATGTAATGAACTATAGACTTTAGTATAATTATTTTTAATTTACATCATAGTCAGTGAATGCATTATCCATTCATCCACAAAAAATTAGGAAAACCAACCCAGCACCACCCCCCCACCCCTCTCAATACAAAAAGCCCTGGAAAATAATTTATTAATAAAAGCACTTCCATGCATTTATAATAAAAAGACACTGGAGAGATAAATGTAAACAAAACAAACTCAATCATAAACAAATTAAACAAAAGATTATTAGAATGTAATAAATGTATTATCAAGTCACTTAAACCTGACAATTGATTCCATCTCTAGTGAACATACCCCATATACTTTGCATGATGTACTGTATACAGAAATAACTTACTATAAAATGCATTTTAACTTAGTAACAAAATCTGTAAGATGTCTGGAGTATACCCAAATCCACTGTAATTAGGAAGAGATTTTTATATTGCCTTTCTCATAATGAAGCCTGTAACTTAACAGTGCATTTTTAAAGAAAAATAGCTATGGAGAGGGCAAGTAGTATGCAAACTATAGTAAGTATAAAGAGCGAGCAATTTAAGAAGCATTTTTGACTGATCTAGTATAAGTTTTCCTCAATTAATAGAAGGAAATATAATTAATTTTCTAAAGAACAGTAGTATAAACACACAGATAAAATTTACTTCTAATCAAGTTTTTCATGTGTGCCTCCCTTATTCCTGCTGAGAAACACCTTATTGACAAAGGCTGAAGGTGTACAGGCATAGAAGAGCCTAAAAAACTTTTATGTTATCTGTAGCTCTAAAAAGAACAGAGAAGTCAGAAACAATAAATGAGTTTCTAACCAATACTGAGTAAAATTCTGTATGGATCAGCAAAAGAGCTATACAGGTTTATGCATCTGTGGATGTGATCCTCATACGTCATGTGGACTTCTGTAACTTGCAGAAATATTTACTCCAATTCTCGAGGTCTGAGCCTTTTTTGGTACTTGCTCCCTCCCACCATGCTCAGGTTCAGGCTTGGTGCATACCAGACTAATGGTTCTAGAACTTCTGAAATGCAAGAAAAGATGAAATAGAAATGGCAGGGTTACTCCAGGTTTGTTTAGTCAGTTAGTTCCTGCTTATTTTATTCATTTGTTTTTATCTGCATGATGCGAAACCTGGCAGACAAATCCACAATGAAAGAAATAAAAGGGAAGCAGTAGAAGCAATACAAACGAAAAAAGGGAATAGCAGAGATAGAAAGAGAGGGAAGGTAGATAAAAAGAGGACCCAAAAAGTACATTTCTTGCTTCCTCAAAAAAATACATGATTTGCAAAAAAACCCCTCATGTCATGAAATAACTGCTCATCATTGGCCATCACTGTATGACCAATACACACGATTATTTATGATTTTGGCCGGATGTGTGGCTTTCCTCCCTAACTGTGTCATTCTAGTGTAAAAATAATATTTTTGTGTTTGTCAACAAAGTGGCTGGTTCTGACACATCTTTCTTATATGTGTTTCATTATTATTTTTGTCAGAAAGTCAGTTTCAGAAGTGAAATTTTATATAAAAAAAGAAAAATATTGAGACCTTCTCACTGACAATTCCACTGAGGAAAAAAAACCCAGCTAAAGCTGCAAAACTTTGGGCTCAAATACTCTGAATAAAATCCTCCTGAAGAGATGCTATCATGGAAGGCATGGAATTGTTGAAAGAGGCAAATATTTCTCAGAGAAGTAACAGCATATTGTAAGAGATAATCAATGTGCACTAAGTAAACTAATGCTGTTTTACAAATATGAGACTGTAGAACTATTTAGAACTACTGTCACAACAAGCAGCACTTCCAAAATGAGTCATTTGCCATCTTTCACTAGTTATATTTGTGTTCCCTCTTGAGCTGTTTGCAATGCTCGGGCAGAAGTTCTCAAAGTATATACTTCCAAAGTTTACTCATTATTTTGCACTAAATCCTTTCTCATTCTCTGAAGATTTGACAGGTTTTACAGATTTTTCATGGTCAACCATGCTGACTATACTATCTCACTGTTTCCAGGCCCCATCTTGCCTAGTTACCAAAGTTAAGGACCGTCTACAGGTCAATGTTTGTACATCCTTATGGTAGCACCACAGAATCATTAAGGGTGGAAAATATCTCCAAGATCAAGTCCAACCTTTGAGCAATCACCACCTGGTCTACTAGACCATGGCACTAAGTGCCATGTGCAGTCATTTCTGGAACACTTCCAGGGATTGCGATTCCACCACTTCCATGAGAATTCCATTCCAATGCTTGGCAACCCTTCCAGTAAAGAAATTCTTCCTTCTTATATGACTGTAGATGCCTACGAATTAGAGTGCACATAGATGTGATCTGTGTGGCACAGTCAACAACCACTTCACCAGGAAAAACAGAATTGTGAAAAAAGGTCAATAACTGCTTAGGAATCCTTAAGGAACCTAAACCACAGCTTATTATGATACTGCAAAGTAGCAAATTTCAGCATGGCCTCTCTCAAATAGGTGTACATGACCCAGTGGTTGATTATGGAGCCCTGAGGTGATGTGGTCTATAAGTCTTCTATTCTTACAGTTAAGAAGATGAACTCAAATTCAAACCCTGTTTTTGAATGAAATAATTTGTTGCAGTCTCAGGGAAGTTATGAGATTATTATTAAAAGGTGTGCTCCATGCTAGGCAAAAGATTGAGAATATCTTTCCTTGCAAATAAGGTTATGAACTAGACATATGGGTTATATCTAAAACTCCAAGGGAAATTTTGGCCTCTCTGAAGGTAATGGAATTTTGTCATTTTATAAAATGACATTTATTATAAAATGACATTTATTATAAAATACTATTGTCATGTTAACAATATTTTATTTCCCCTCACTGAATTTCTTGAAAAAGTAACTTCACCTTTCTAAACATCCTATTCTTGAGCTATAAAATAAAGATAATAATTAATTACTTCTCTTTGTGAAGTATTTTTAAAATTATGATAAAAATCATCATGTCTGCATTCTCGAGAATATAGATTTTACTTCTACTTGTCAAATATATAGCACCCAATTGACATCACAATGTTCTTCAATAGAAGATTGGTTCTATATTAATGGAAAATTAAGAAATAAATTATATGATTATACCAAGTTTTATAGTTATGCATTCATTTGAAGTAGTTAATGCTCAACCATTTGTCCTGGCAGTGAAAGAGATATTTAAAAGTTCCATTAAGAAGAGAACAAAATCTGGCTAACACAAATGACTGATTTTAAAGTTATGTTCATTTCTATCAGGAAGTGATATTTTTATGGTCCATTCTCCACCGACATTTTGGCAGGTATCAGAATAATAACACTGAGCATCAAGAAACTTCCACAGATAAGATTCTCAGCAGATGTAAATCAGCAGAGATAAAATGCATTAGTCATAAGAAATTATACCACCTTAAAATCTGCTCTCAGGTATCTGCTATCCCTATTGAAATACCTTTCAAGTCAGCAGTGTGCACTGTTATCACTCCAATACCAAGATATACTGAGTGCTAAAAGTCATATGCCAACGCAAAACCAAGCACAGGTTCACAGCTTATTCCGAGTTGGAAGGGACCCATCAGATCATCTAGTCCAACTCCCAAGCGAATGGCCTTCCAGGGATCGAACCCACAACCCTGCAGCCTTGGGCACCATGCTCACAGAATCACAGAATCACAGAATATTATGAGTTGGAAGGGACTCACAAGGATCATCTAGTCCAACTCACCATCTAACACCCATACAGAGACCGAAAGCACATCCCAGAGCGGTAACACAAACCTAGTTCCCTCACAGTCTAGCAGGCCACTCTGAGCCGGAAGGGACCCAGGATCATCCAGGCCTACACCCCCTAGCTAGACCATGTCACTAAGCTCCTCATCAAGTCTTCTCTTAAACACCTCCAGGGACTACTCCATCCATCTGAGCCTCCCACTGTCTAGACCACGTCACTGAGTTCCTCATCCAGTCTTTTCTTAAACACCTCCAGGGATGGCGACTCCACCAGCTCCCTGGGCAGACCATTCTAATGAGTGATCACTCTCTCTGTGAGAAACCTCTCCTGGCATAGCCTAAGGCCATGTCCTCTTGTTCTGGTGCTGGCAGTCTGAGAGAAGAGATTTACACTCACCCTGCTGCAACCTCCCTTCAGCTAGTTGTAAACAGCAATCAGGTCACCTCCGAGTCTCCTCTTCTCCAGGCTGAACAACCCCTGCTCCCGCAGTCACTCCTCATAGGGCTTGTTCTCCAGTCCTTTCACCATCTTTGTTGCCCTTCTCTGGACCTTCTTGAGCTGTTCAACCTCTTCCTTAAACTGGGGAGCCCAGAACTGGACGCAGTACTCAAGATGTGGTCTGACCAGTGCTGATTATAGGGGGAGAATAACCTCCCTAGTCCTACTGGTCACACTGTTCCTAATACAGGCCAGGATGCCATTGGCCCTCTTAGCCACCTGGGCACATTGTTGGCTCATATTAAATTTTCTGTCACCCAATGCACCCAAATCCCTCTCCATTTCACCACTCTCCAGTCACTCAACCCCAGGCGATAGCCATGCATGGGATTGTTATGTCCAAAGTGAAGAACTTGGCATTTGGACTTGTTAAATCTTTCTCACACAGTTCAGTTAACCCAGGACTGTAATTCATTGGAGTTCCACAACAAAGGAATCTTCATTTGTCCCAGAATAGATTTAGACTTTGTCACTCTTAAATAAAAACAATTACTGGGGTTTTTGGCAATTATTTTTGTGTGCTTTTTCCTTTAGTTAATATAAAATAGATGTGATTTTACATGTTTTGAGGGGCTTTTTTCAGATAGCAAAAATATCAATCCACTAAGAGCAATGTGTCACAGTTAAGAGGGGGTTTTAAACAATGGAAAATGCCAAAAAATTAAAAGCGGAATGTTAAAGATCTCTATCCTATGAAGTTAAGACTGCATGTCTAATATGTAATATATGGTAACATTTAAATGCACCTCCTGATGACCATACCCCACCAAAATGGCAGAGGAGGAATTTTCTGGTGCTGGATTATAGCCTGAGGCAGCTGTGCTGCTGCCTGAAGGAGTAATGCCTCAACGACCTCCTCTTCAGCAAGAAGAGGGTGTCTGAGGAGTGCCTTGTCCTTCTGCATTGCCGGCATGTTTAGTCTTGCCCAGCATCTGATGCAGGACACAGCTGCCACTGTTCAAGTTTGAGGAGCGATGAGATTGGCTTATAAGACTGCTCATGTTTAGATATTAAAAGCGACCTTCATGTACTGTGTTTGTGGGACTCAAAGATGACCTCAGCCAATGATCTCATTCCCCAATGAAAAGAGCACAAGTGACAAGTGCCATGAGTGCAGAGTGGGGCTCTGCCTGCCGGGGTTCAAACCAATGTAGAGCAGCGGTTCTGAGAGCAGAAGGTGCATCCCACCACAGATCACCAAGGGAAAATTAAAATCTTCATGAGCATTTGGCAGTAGATAGCACACTGTATAACTTTTCCCTGTTGCTTTTATTTACTGTAATGCTGCAGTATTTATCTCCCTAATTAGCATTGCTTTCCTGTAATTAAACTTTTGGTTTCTATAGAGAGATGCTATAGCTATGAAATTTATAATTTAAATGTTGCCACCAAATTGCAGATTTCAGCTACACGCATGCAATCTTAGTGAATCCCATAGCTTTGGCAGTGTGTAATATGAACAGATTTTAGATGGAAAATGCCACAGAAGGTGAGAGAATAGAAAATTGCTTTGGTGTGGTAGATATAGCTGCAAAACAAAGCCCACCATTGCACAAACCACCAGCTAAATGCTATAAACCATGCATTACAGCTCTTCTGTTGATATTCTGAAAATAATTATGATTGTGAGCTGTCAGAATGATTCATTGCACCAATTATGTTCATCACCAACTGACAACCTACCTAGGCAAACCCTTTTAAAATCTGAGCCTCCTACAACACTAATGAGCATTAAAGAACAAAATATATGTCTCCCATGAGTCAGAAGCACAGCATCAGACCTTACCACTGCTATAAACAGTAAATCTTTACATAGGCCTATTGGCAATGATGTTCCACAAATGTCAGCATAGACTCTAGACTCTTGTTTCCTTAAGTTCATCAGTAATGCTCCTCTTCATTACATTTATAATGTGCGACCTAAAATCCAGTGTACCAATAGAGAGAAGTACATTTTATGCAGAAAACGAGATTTTCTCTCAGAATGGGAAGAAGTAGGGTGATGTGAAAAGGGTTTCATATGACTTTCAGGCACTGGGAGCCCCCACTGAAGATTTCTAGCTTTCCCTGTGAAGTTTATACTACCGTTTGTTTCCAGTGAAAGTCTATACTACTGTTCGTTTGTTTTGAGATTTTTTGTTTAAGCAATATTGGCCATGGAACAGTGCCACAGTCTCTATCATATTCTGTGCTGCAATGTAGCCATTTGTCACAATGTCATATGCGCCACAGGATCTCATTGCGGTGTCATGCCCTGAAAACCCATTCCTGCTTCCAAGAACGAGACATAATAAAACAGGAGTATGTGCTACTAAAGAAAGAAATTGTTTTGTTTGTCAGGAGTATTGAAAGCAGTAACTTCACTCGGAGGAGCACGCTCAGATTATTTTAGCACAGTTGTCACATACACAGATAAACCCAGTGAAATATAGTTTTCGAGATCATTATTTGTGTAGCATTTCAAAACAATTTGTCTTGACCTAATGTTTTCATACATACATGATACTTGAAACTCTGGGTGCATCTACAGGCCATTCAAAAACTGAAGCCGAGATAAACATAGTAATTGACTCTGTAGTACTATATGTGGAATATTATTCCATTTAAATAAAACCAGACAACAAACAGCACATTACTAAGTAGAGATTTCTAATGACATACCAGAGAAAGAACAGGAAAAATGTTTAAAGGGTGAGACACCTTTCAGACCACTTCCCTAAAAGGCTGAGTATCATACAGTCAAGTGCAGAAATATTTGGTGAAAGACATGTAAGATGTGCATGCAGAAGCACATTTTACTGCAGTGTTTTTCAGGACAGTTCCATGGAAATCTGCCCTGTTCAATGGGCGATATAGATGGATTGCAGCTGGGAAAATATTAAAGCAGAAAATCTTCAACTGGTGGGGTAATTTTACAACATAGAGCAGAGCACTCATACACATTTGTTGTGAATGAGTGGTTTCAAGTTGCCTAAAAAATGCACCCCCACAACCTTGGACCACCCTGAATCTCTAAATATATATCCCACAGTGATCGTTGGGCACTGACTGTTCCACACACACTATCTTACCCTCATGTCAAATTCATGTGTCTTGATTATCTGTATATAGCACTGACATAGGGTCGAATGCTACATGTGATCAATGAGTAAGAAGTGTAGCAGGAAAGTGCTCCTGTCTCCGGAACTAGATACTTGGAGAGGTTTCTGGCAGGAGCTTCCTTACAAATTCACACTTTTGCTTGTTGGGTAAAGGAGAGAGGTAATAAAAACTGATAGCTACCAAAAAGTCAAAGAGAAGAATTAGGACCTCGAATTTAAGTGTTACATAGGAAGAAAAAGGCAAAGAAACATCCAGCATGTACACATGGCTGTGTGATTCCTATCTCCATGAACACATAATCTGCACAAAATCATGTCAAATAGGTAATACTACAACACTAGTCCTGTCAGCATTGAGACAGAACCCTTCAAGACAGAGCAACTGGCTCTTTTTGGATGACAGCCCTTGGTAACTGAGAGGTGAATTCTGTTTCTCCTTCCAATAGCCCATTTAAGAGCCAAGTTCACCCTTTCTGGCAATAAGTTACAACCAGTGGTACAGATTCTGTTAATCCTGCTCTTCTTCCAGCTGGAAGGGAGAATGACCATTATGACTTGAGGCTGAGAGGAATGGAGCAGAGTAGTGTCACACTTCCACAATAATAGCTGGAATGGTCTTGCCAATGTTCAATTTCTGTGATACAAATATGCAGGAATTTGACAAACTTGGCAAGGTAATCTTCCAGTCAGGAGTTCACAAGCACTGTCCCGTTACTGCAGTTACAGCAAAACAGATGACAATCTGTCTGTTGGTTTGTTTGGTACAGTAGATTGGTCATATAATTATGTTTGAAATGCATTCAAGAAGTAATAAAAAAAATTACATGGAACCTGGAAAAAGTGTTACCTTTCACAAGTTTAACATTTTCTGAGTTTTAATATAATTAAATGACTTCTTGAACTTCATCTCTTACAATGCTCATACTTTCTGCTGTTGCATCCATCAGTTCAAGCAGAAGAAAGTCCAAACTCTGCTTCCATGCAGTTGAAGTCCAGTGCAATGTGGTGTTCATCTTGCTGAAAAAATACGTCATATATCTATGCCAAATAAATACAGGGTAACCTTTTTCATAAATTTTTAGACCACAGTAATTATCCAGTCCATCTCCTGCATATCCTAACTTTTCACAGACACCCTGGTAAATTGATGCTTGTAATAAGTTTACCGATGATTCACCTTGCTGAAATCTGTTAATTAAGACTTTCAGACACATGCAACAATCCTGCCTTTTCTGTTCCTAGAGGACTATACATATGCATGAGCGATCTCTGCAGCTGGAATGTTAACACTGCTGAGGGTAATATTCTATATATGGAACAGTAGCCATATGCCCACACATAACACCTTGCCCCTTTTACATAAATATAATCCAAATCTGCGTTCTGGGATATCCAGTGCTTCAGAAAAAGGAGTTTGGGAAGGGAAAGTTCACTGGGCAGCAAATATTCATAAGGCCTAGGGGGAAAAATTAAAGGTAGCAATGATAGTTCTGATGCTTTCCAAAAATAAAACACGGCCGTCAGAACTTCCTGGCTATTTGACACCTCATTTTCTCTGCAGTAATAAATACATCTAAGGAGGCTTTTATTTTGATAATTCCCTCTGAAAAACCCTCCACCATTTCAATACGAGATTTTCAGTACCTTCAAGTTAATTGTACAGTTATACCCTCACATTTGTGAGAAACAGGTCATTTCAGAGGTCTCATGAAACGTCAAACTCACAAATACGTGCAGATTATTAATATGCATGCAGGTCACATCCATTGCTCCACTCCCAGCCAATCAGGAGCGCTGGGGGGCCTCTTCGACTCCTGCCCACGGGCTCTCACAAGAGGGAGGAAAGGGAAGCATTTCTGCACCCTGTCTGCCTGGGGAGACCCCTCCCCCCCAAATCCTTAGACTTCTCTTCAGCCACGCTGCTGCTTCCGCAGCTCCTGACCGCGCGTGCTCACAGCCCAAACCCCATGCTGCTGATCCCTCCCCCTCCCCAGCCCTGGTGCTCATGCTGGCCCCAAATGCGCGGTGTGGTGGGGTGTTTCAGCTGTAGCAGCGGAGTGAGCATGTCCCATTGGCCGCCGCAGCCACCCCTGCTTTCATGGGGCTCTTCCCTTCCCTGCCTGCAGCCATGGAAACAGTAAGACGCGTCCGAGGTGGGGTCAGTCCCCAGCTTTGCTCAGAGTAACGGGACAGCATGACTTGTGGCCCTCCCCATGGGGCCAGGTTGGCTCTGCCCCACAGGGAGCTCTGACACCGCCCCTTGGCGGAGCAGAGGCGCTGCACATGCATTGGCCGGGTAAACTTGCAAATGGCTGAAGCAAAATTGCGAGAAATTTTCCTCGCAAATCCGTGGGGTCGTAATGGAGAGGTCACAATGCAGCGGGGATGTACTGTAGTTATTCAATCTTCCGTACTGCACAACACACACAAAAGTATTTTCTGACTGAGAAACAGCAGGCCTTTTAGGAAGTTACCAAGCATTGTAGTATTATAGAATACAAGATTCTTATGCAGCCCATCAGGAAAAGCTGACCCCTCAGAAAGCAAGATACGAAGTACCTACAAATAAATATCCACTTTAGTACAGTGGTAAGTGTCCCCACCTGGCGTGTGGGAGACCCGGGTTCGATACCCGCCAGGGAGACAGTGTTAAGAGTTGGACTCGATGATCCTTGTGGGTCCCTTCCAACTCAGAATATTCTGTGACTCTGTGATTCTGTATGTCAATAGGGACCAAAGTTTGTCTGGACATCTCCTCTAGTAAAGCACTCACCTCAGAAGCTGAAAATCACAGTTTGATGGCAAGCTGGCCTAAGTAGATGCAGTCTAGTTCTTGCTGTTTGCATCACTACCAGAGGAGATGTGTTTCATCGTTTGATTTTCCATTTTAAACAGTGAAGTCTCCTATTTGGGGGACTTGGAATTCACATGATCTGCTCAGTAAACTAGTTCAACTACATCAGCATCTACTCACACCAGAGACAAATAACTGATATTTCTGAGGAAGGGAAGCTTTTCTTTTCCTATTATTTGAAGCTCAGTAATTTGCGTCATAAGACATAAGGGAGACAAAATAATAATGTCACAGCTGTCTTATATCTTTATGGCAACTCAACCAAATGAGAATATTTTTATGTAAAACAAAAATATTCAGATTTATCATTGTGCTTTTTTGAATTAAAAGAAACAAAATCAAAGATATCCACAGAGAGTTAGTTTAGAAAAACAAAAATAATTCCAAAAAGCCCTGACTTTGAAATACATTTGGGCAGAATATTTTTAACCAGTTGTAATAATCTCAAAGTAAATGATGCATTTAATCTACAGACCCTTTTCTTTTGATAAAGAATTTTATGTTATTACACAGAAGCAACAAAAATTTCAGGTCACTCTACATTCATGTTATAGGAAACAAAATCAGCATTTTCCACAAATTATTTCACACAGAATATTCTGAGTTGCAAGGGACCCACAAGGATCATCGAGTCCAACTTTTAACACTGTCTCCCTGGCAGGAATCGAACCCAGGTCTCCCACACGCCAGGTGGGGACACTTACCACTGTACTAAAGTGGATTTTTATTTAAGAGACAAAATAAAAAAAGTGGTTAAATATTAACCTCGGTTCCTTAGAGATTCTGGGAGATTTTTCTTTAAAAGAAAAAGGTGAAAGAATAACAACAAAAATGAGTTGAACTTCTAAATTTAAAATCCCTCAGCTGTGATGAAAAAAATAAATTTAAAATAAAAAATAGGACTAATACCTCCTTCAGCTGTGCCACAAAAACTCTAATTGATTCTCACAGGTATTACACAGGTGATGCAGATAGTAAATTGAATTTAAGGCATAAACTAAGAATTTTTTTTTTGTGAAATAAGTCTTGCTATACCTTCTATCTTCTTTGTGTTTCTCATACATGTAGGCACAGGAAAAAAACACCTTCAGAAACACCAGACATATTTAAATGAAGATGAGAAATCTTTCACTGTGGTATCTAAATGAACTCAATATGCTAGAGGTACTATTTGTGGAAATAACCCAGTTTAGCATCTGAAGACGTGCATCTCTGGCAGCTATTGACAAGAGATTCTCGTTAGAATATGCCACTTGTGAAAACAGAACAGCTCCATCCTCAAGTGCTTTTAAAAGGTGGCTTAATTACTTAAACTATTTTCATTTCTAATTGGTACTTTCATGGAATGGTTATGGTGCCTAATTGATTGAACATTACTTTCATTGTACATTATGATGAGTTATTGATTGCCCTTTGCTTTCTGGACTTTACTGGTGAAGCATATGAAAGAATAAATACTTCAACCCTGCTGCAGCACTAACTTGTCCTAGCAGGGCTGTTTCAGGCTTCCATATAAAAGATTCCTACCCTTGCAGTTCATTGATCTAAGAGTGTGTGATGCATTTCAATGTTGTAAACAGCTCCTCTGGTTGTTTTTCTCCTTCCTCTCATGGCTCAAGACTTTGAAAGAAGAAAGCTCAAAACTCAAAGAATTGACCCCTTCTCTTTTTGAGGCATTTAGATCTAGAAACTAGCTACCATTTTAGCTATGGTTACTGATCTTAGGGAAGTATACAAGTCAAACCCAACTTTTCCAAGAGCGTAAGAATTTTCTGTAAGACTACATGGTAGCTTCTATATCTTCTTACTGAGATAATGTGCTTCAGCTCAATGGACACTTTACAGCCTTTACAAGCCACCTTTTCCTTTCAGTAATTCATTTTCCTTGCTCTCAGTTTTGTCAAATGAAGGTCAGCACACATTGCAGGGACAACTTAAGAAAGTAAAATTAAGATGTTTTTGTTGGTTAAGCAAGAGAAAGAGGACTCTGAAATGGTTCTGTTCTGAGGGTACTTAATCAAGCAGAACAGATGTTTATTATATAATTAGGGAATACTTTGCCATCAGTATGAACAATTCATGAAATCAAATTGCTCCATAATACTTCCCATTATTTCACAAACACTTGCTGTGAAGAATTGAGAGTATGCAAAAAAACTCAGATACTGTGTTATTCTCCAGCCCCAGGCATTATTTAATTACCCAGCAGGGGAAACAATGCTGCCTGTTAACGTAAAGCCAGAAGAGTCAGAGCCTGCTTCAGCGCCCTGGCTAATATTGAGGACTTGGAAAGGAGGGAGGGTTGTGAGTGAGGTGTGGCACAACTTCTCTATATTGTGCCCATCCTGCACCAAAATAACATCAGAAAGGTAAGAGGCCAGAAACAGTAGAGAAGTCATAGCTTCACCAGCTTATAGAGAAGGTTTGAGCAGATGGTTTTTCTGTTCAGCAGAGAGACACATTATCACAGTGAGTTTTAATGGTCTTACAGTGCAGAGCAAGGAGCCCTAATTGACACAAAGAGTTCCTAAAGCCAGGCCTATCCCGTGATCACCTCTAGGCAGGGAGCCAGTATCTGTGACTGTAAGTTGAACATATCCAGGGCATGGACCTTGACCACAGCAAGAAGTTCCCATACTCTTGTTATTGGTATCATTTGACCCAGGTCAGCCAGCATTCTCCCGGTCAGATACCAGGCACAGGTGTTAGCATGGAGCCATGACTTTTCTCTCAGCAGTTCAGAAGGGGCCCTTCTGTTTTGAAGAAATGAGAATTTGCCTTTTTGGACAGAGTAGCTGTTGTGCTACTCAGCCTGAGGGTTGGAGAATCATTGCAGGCTCATTTCACAGGCTCATTTTTGTGCTCCATTCTGATTGTACGACATCAGGTGGTGCTTCCTTAGGAGTTCATCCCTCAGTGGCACTGTGGATGGAGGCCAGGAGACATCCCTTGGGAAGGATATGAGGCGAAATTCTGTCACAACTTTTCTCTAGAAGCAGCTTAGCAAAAGAGAGAGGGAACACAGCAATCAAAGTGGTGATGACCCACTGCCTGAAGCAGAGGAAGAGCCACTGGAAATCAGCTCCAGGACAGTCACCTACTGACCTTGCAATAGTATCATCTGGAACAACTGAGCTAAGAACAAGCCAGACCCTAAAGAAGGAAGCTATATCTGTAGCTGGGACAATTGAATGAAGTTACTTCATCTTTTGCTTCAAGACCAGGGTTCAGAGGCTTTCTTGACCGGATGCTTTCTTGAGGTTAGGTCTCCCTTGCAGATGTGTGGTGGGCATCCAGCACTCACTGCTAATAGATAGACACTCCAGCTCCTAGTCAGCATTTCTCATAGTCAATACTTGTGCATATGCAAGTCATTTCAAATTCCAGACACATGCACTGACATTCCCAAATTAGTTCTGATAGCAGTTGTTACAGAACTGCTCCAAATCCATATAGATGGAGCTATCTGATACATAGAATGTCGATGGATGGTGCTTATGAACACTCAGATTCACTCCTGAGCTTAACAAGACTGATTCAGCTTTTCATATGCATTGCAAAAGGTTTCATATAATGTGATATTAAAAAGGCAGCTCAACTCTTAAGTTTCATTTATTTTTCACTTCATATGCAGAAATCTCTTCAAGAGCACTGCCAGAAAAATGTTTTACAAAATGATGATTTGCAACCTGAAGATATTATGATTTTTTTCAATTCTAGACTCAAGGTTTGACTTCTAGAGCTGCTCAATACCATCAGTTCCTATGAAATCTGCTACTTACTGGTTTGGTTTTTTTTACTCCGCTCACCCGTCTCACAATCACAGCCTAGAAAACAGAACAAAGTGCATTAATTCCTGCCACCCATTTCTGATGATAGTCATTTACCCTGTTGCTGGAGTCTCTGAACTTTGTTGAGTTCTTTGTCTTTATATACATGTTTTTTCTTCTATGGTTTTAGAATGCTTATTTCAATACAAAAATAAATCTTTGAGGTAGCAGCAGAGACAGCAATATGAAAAATTCAAGGCAGAGAGAAGACAGTTGATCTCTAGTTGATCTCTAGCTTGTAGCTACCAATGGTAATTTTGAGCTGGAATAGCTTTGTAAATAATGAACTCCACATTGTTTATGTATGTAATTCATGCTATATTCTTTCTGAATCTTATAGATATGACAGAATAATGTGAATGGTCTGTATATCTTCTTCCTTATTTTTATAGTCAGGGTTCACAAGCACATGAAAACATCCACAATCTAAGCAGTGCATAAGTGGAGTGAAAAACACAACTAAATAACGAAATAGTTCTAAATTTAAATAAACTTGCTCCAGCAACTAATGTCTCAGTATTTAACATTTACAATATGTACTATTCAACTAAGAGTTCTCAGCATGCTGGCTTCTGATAAAAACTCATAATATAAGGCCAAGTCTCATGATGACTAGAAACTGTCACAATCAATGATTGATCAACATATGACTAAAAGGAATATAACATTAGTTTTCAATTCATTGTATGGTTACATTTTTCCTGCAACCCCATACTGGCTTTATTCAATGTGAATCACAGTCCAAAGGCTATACCATCACAAGAGAACTTTGATCTGGAGAAGGAACAAACAATAAAGGATTACTAACCTAACTCTAGCTTTAATACACCCAATCTTTTAGTCTTTGAAAGGATTTATTCCTTAGTTTGGCTCTTGAATGAAATTGTCTAATATCTTTTTCATATGCCAATGAAATAAAACTTTTTTCCATTCAGGCCTTGTCTTTGTGTAAACCACAATAGCACACACCCTGCTGCGACGTTACTTACTTCTTTTCACTTCATATTCTGTTTACACTTGATCTCTCTTGATGGAGAGACACCCCTAACTATTGCAGTGCGGTCTGTCCATAAAGAAGGGGAAGGAAAAACTTATTTTACCACAGATAGCAGAGCAAGTGTGATGAACTGAGGTTGAGAAGGCCATGATCAGGGATACTGATGTTTAAGGGAATTCAAGGAGCATATATGCTGCTTTGAGGAACACCAGCCCTGTGTTCCTGATGATAAACTGAACTGATGATAAATCACCATGAAGGGAACTTGGAGTACTACACCACTACTCTTCCTGCTGCCATACTGTCTGAGACAGGTCAATAAATGCTAATAAACAAAGGGTACTCTCACCTGCAAGTTCTGGGGTCTGGAACTAAACCTCTTAGGAGGCTTCAGATGTGGCATTTCTTGTTCAAATTTCTTGAGTGAACTCTGAGGACAAAAGTGGTAAAAACAAAACCCTTTGTAAGAGTTGTCATAAACAGAGGTTCACAGGTTATTCAGAGTTG
>WEKX01000718.1:0-11706 GCA_013390025.1 Pitta sordida
ACTGATTCTGTGATTCTGTAACATACACATCTACAGGGAGATTTAATCCAGGTGCAGTTTGTCAAGACTGAGGTTTAATGAGCATTTCTCAGACCATACTTGAGGATGTGTGGGGATGCAACTAAAGTGAGCTTCTCTGGGCCTCTATGTGGAGTGACAAAATTGTAAAGATTTAGATGAAGATATATTTACAAATGCTGTCCATGTGCCATTAATTTGTCCCTAAATCTCAATAATGTTTTAAGGAGAGGACAGATGCATATTTCATTTGAAAAGACAAGGGCAACATTTGTTAAAAGAACCCAAACTATTATACGTAAAGTAAGTTTATCTCTTTTGCAGGGTTTTCACATGGAATCAACTTAGCTGTCTATAGATTTGCAAGTAATAAAATTAATTAACCAATAATCATTTAAGCATTTCAAAGGACCATTTTTGTAATAGGATGACATATTGTCTCTAGTCAACTTATTTTTGGCTGCCTCATTTTCTTAATGTTGTGCTTCATAATGCCTCTCAACAGTTCTATGCTATTCTTTTTGCAAATTCTCCTAAAAGTTACTGGGTTTGTGTCATTGCCAGATAAAATGTAGTAAAATTTAAAGAAGTAAAACATTTTGATTTGTAAAAATTATTTGTGATAATACTGTGATATTGGACACAGGAAGTTAATAATGGGAAGTGCCCATGGATATTGACATCCTTACTTTGAAACATGAAACAGTCTGATCTAATCTGGTATTTGTCATGTAGCTTTATCATGTGTTATATAAGTCCAGTACTTTTGGACAAGGAGTATTTTTTATTATTATTTTATTATTATTATTCTGGTGGATTGTCAGCCACATTGTCAATTTTGGTATCATTTCTATTTTGGTGATTCTAGCAGTAGTACCTTGCAACCACCACCTATCAATGTAATTTTAATTTTTTAAATTGAAATTTATATCTTTTTTGCTGAAAATTCCAAGATTTTTGATGTAAAATTAAGAAGCATTTCAGGAGTTTAAATCTAGAATTCCTTCTTAAAAATTGCATCTTCCACCTTGAAATCTTTAAGAGTTAAAAGTTAGCATCTGGTGAATACTTTGAAATTAATGTAGATGAGACTGCAGCTGGTTTCACATGGCTAATATCTCTTTAACCTCATCTGCTGTTAGAGGCAATACTTCTAGAGTTTGCTCCAAATAGATTTATCTAAGTCTGTACAACACAGTAATATGCTGCAAAATTTGAGGCACTTTTCATATGCTGGGAATTCTGTAACCTAAGATTGCATATACAGGAATGACTTTCAGCTGTTTATCATGGGAATTCTTCAGGTGCGTACATTAAAACATCTTGCAAGGACGTAAAAGCATTAGAAGTGACTAATATAGCATTAAAACACGTAAGTACTTTGGAAGTTAAAGTCAGTATTAACAGAAGTGTTTTATTTAAAGCATAATATCATGAAAACTCTTGCCAATCATCCAGTACCATATTTAAAACTGACTATTCCTCTTGTCTGTTAATTTGTTATTCATATCTGATGGTTTCTAAAGCATTCTTGGTTTTACATTTCGTTTTGATTTCTGATTCTTTAGGATTTTTGAAGTTTTATTCCATATTACTGCAACAGGTTTGTCTTCCATAAAAAAAAACCTTTCGACTTCAGCAATTGTTTTCACGTTGTTGAATATAATGTAATAATATACAACATGTTTTGCTCATGTATAAAGTTAACATTGTAGTAATATCCTTAATAATAATTATCTATTAGTAAATGTAATGCTGTAAGAGCTGAAATTAACCCAATATAATAAATTTTGATTCAAAGTTATTTTAATTAGGTCATCAGTGTAACTAGTAATTTACTTGCTCCATACCTTTCACATTTGATTACATCATCCCACACTTGGAGTCATTTTTATATTACAACATAGATTAGAACATGTGTACAACTGCAAATACATAGTCAGTTCCTACAGCTGATGCAATTCAAGGTAGCCCAGTAAGTGTGATGATTGAATGCACTCTTTTTAACTATAGAACAATAGATATTGATCAGAATTTAACCTGGGAATATATTCCCAGGGTTTTATTGTCCTGATTCTCCATAATCACTCTACAATCTGCTTTTTTACCTATAGTAAAGGCTATTTATTTTTGTTTCAAACTAGGAACAGCTAAGTAGAAATCTTTGTCTAGAGTTGCTAAGATTTTCTTGTAATGATTTTTCAGAGAAGCTGGAATTGAATATTGCTGAAAGGCATTGCTTTAAAACAGCACTCCCTAACCTTGGCATGACAAAAACAAGCATGCCTCTTTGGGTTTTGGAAAGAGAAGTATTTTTAAAACAGAACAAAATGATGTAAGATTATCAGTTCCTGGTTAAGAGAATAATTAAGACTGTGGTTTTTATTTGCAGATGTAAAACACTTAAAAAAAAACTAGCTTGGGAATAGGGCTCCTGTCATTCCTCTTAGTAATTATTGCCACCTGTGACAAGATGTTTCAAAACTCGAATGTATGCTAAAGATTGTGCAATAGAATGAATGGTATTTTTAGAGTTCTAATTCTGTTTTAATCCAACACATATTCCATATGCCTTTTTGGTCCCCTGCCCATTTATCTACTTCTGTATTATTACCTGCTGCATATTAATTGGGTCAAAGTGAGATTCATTTTCTCTGTAAGATTTTGTAATTCACGACATCAATAAATTTATGAGTGTAATGAAAGTTGTAAGGCTTTCAAAGATAGAGGCGATACCCCTGAGACCCAGCGGTCACTGTTCATTGCATCAAGTGGGTAAACATTTGTCCTTAAACATCATCTCTGCCATTAATTTTTTTCACTTAAAACATTCTCACTACTGAGCAAAAACTCTCTGTATCCCTCAGTATAATGCTAAAAGTTAAAACAGCGTGATTTTTTCTGATCAGTTGTTTGCTAGAATATGATATGAATGCTTACAAAAAATGCTCATAAGTAAGAGGACATATGTGGAACAAACAAAAGTGTCCTGTCTACTTTTGAGCTACAACTGGCAGTGATTTGAGGTGCTTGCTGTCTTTTATCGTGTCCAACCCTCTCCATCTGGCTACTTGGAGGCTTTTAGGACTTTCTCTATCATTTGCATTCACCGGCTTCCAAAACACATCTCAAACCTGCTCAATATGAGACTTTCATAATTACAGCAGCCACTGCCAGGATTAAAATCCATAGCCAAAGGTTCATCAACTCATTACCAAACCATATAAATATGCATACCACTCTGAGTGCCAGGACTATTTCTCTTTTTTATTCTTCCCCTGTTTAGAAAGTGTACCCTTCCCAATTCTGAGCGGACAGCATATGAAATGTTTCTCTGCTAAGTAAATGATGAACACATGAATGACCAGTGTTTACCACTGATAAGCTTATACAATTACTCATCATCCCCCCACCTCCTGGCCTAGCACTGATGACAGTGTAATAAATACCAGGCAACGTTATCACCTTTGACAGTGGAGCATAGAAGGGAGGAGACAGAGCTGTAGATAAGTGCTAGTGCCCGGGGACTTTCATGTTCTCAGTCTTCCAAGTGAAAATGGAAAATGAGAGAACACTCTTAAACCTTCTACTATGCATTCTGAAGTACTGCATTTGCAGACAGTGTAAAACAAGAAAACAGGCAGCTGCAGTGATGACATCCAAGGTGCATTGCTGTCCACAGCCTCACTCCTGGATTGAGTGCTTAGTTGAATTGGGGCAAGAGGCACTTATCTGCTGAATTTTTGTGCTTTCTGTAATTGTTAATTTAAAAGAAGAATGGAAAAGCAAAAATTATTTACTGCTCCAAGAATCCTGAAGTATGTTTAATATTAACCAATCAGGAGTGTTAAGGATAGGAAAAGCTGTGGGAAGGAAAAGAGGCACTATGAGCAGAGATATAAGGGAGTATTGTTAAGAGAAATCCTTCAGCTTGTTTGCATGTGTGCCCTGCTCTTTTTTCTTTTTTTTCCTATAGTTAAGAATTTCTGGAATTAATTGTTTAAGTTTTTATGGGATTGTGTAAGGATCTTCTCACATGCTGACACAGAGTGCTTTAACTTGCAGACTACCAAATATTAGGTATGCCTTTCTTTTCACATACAAGGAATTGCTGTGAAATTGTAGTTGTGAATTGTGAGTTGTAGCCTTTTCAGGGCTAGGATGATAGTAAATGTGAGCAATACTTAGAACAAAAGCATTTTCATATATACTAAGCTCATGGCTGAGATTTCATTAAATAATTGTTGTAATGCATCCACTCATATCCGTGGCATACTGGAACATATTTTAATTTCTTACCTAACAGTACTTTCTCAGTTTAATACACTTAGATTTGTTAATTTAAAAGTTCCTACCTCCTAACAAGTTCTTTTTGATCATATGTCTGGCAAATTGGTACTTAGATTATCTCCAATTTGGAACTAGAATGACAAATCTTCCTACAGAAAAAAAAAAAAAAGTGTGATGCCCACTGAAAAATAGATTCCAGCCATTCTGTTGTCACTATCAACGTAGAGAAACATTAACCTGCACATCCATTCTCATTTTTATGTTCCATCTTATTTGTCTTAACGTGGCAAACTGTTTAGAGTCACTCTATTGCAATCTGATGCTTTCAAAATATTTTATAATTCATAAGATATGATACTAAATCGTGTGTTTTACTGATAGAATTATGAAAACTATGATGAAGCAATTTTTTTTGTTAAGATAATTTCTGAAATTAAGAATATGAAGGTAGACCTCTTTCAAGGTTTTTTTGTGATTAAAGAGTGTGGAGAGAAAGCATATTTCTGAACAGATATTAAATACCAAAATCAATGGCAGATATGAAAAAACCATCCTTTTATCATAAGGTGGTGTATACACTATACCTACAGAAATCTAAATGAAAGTTTTGAATGAGAAGTTGGCATTTTTGGTTGCTGGGTCAGTGAGAAGTGCCCAAACTACGTGTAGATGTGAATGCTACTTCATCAGGTCATTTCCTCATTCTGGTTGTAGGAGCTCAACATAGACTGGCACATTAGGGAAAAAGCTCCTGGCATGGGGTGATAGGAAAAGAACCCTGGCCCCAAGGATCTTCTGGATTTATGTGTCTTTAGCAATAACAGCAGGTGGTGAACTGCATTATTTGTTAGTGAACATATTCAGGAACTTTATCCGTAATTCCAGCACCTTCAGATAGGTATTACATATATGTGTCAAGGCAATACATCCCTCTCATCACTAAAAGAGGTTCACACAGTAATACACAATAAATATTCAATCTGTTCTGTTTGATAAATGTTAGGGGATTTTTACCCCAAAGTAATGTTAACATTTGTAGCCACTGTAAACCAGGTCATAGAGTCTGTGTAAAGACTAACTTAGCTTCATCACTAGAACAATCATTCAAACCTATCTCTGAGCTACTTTACCTTCAGCTAGAAGCTCAGCTGAAAGGGACAGTGGGGGATGACTTTTCAACTCTATGCAGCACAGGGAAAACTGGCATCTGCCCACTAAATGCAGCACTCAGGATCCACTGGTTTCATTCATAAAGCCTGTTTCTTATTGCCAGTATACAAGGTGTTGAAAGTAGTTCTTCCTACTTATCCCAGATATTGCATGTCATACTTTTACAACTACTGCAGTGGGTGACACTTCACCTGAAGTCCTCCTTCCCAGAAAAATCTGCCGCTTTCATTTATATTATTGGAAATTCAGCAGCTGTGCTACACATTGCTACAGTGATAAGGTCTTTGCAGGAATATTTGTAATAGATTTGCTGGCAAAAGTAATTAATTCTATGAAGTGATTATCATTTTCCTTAAACGTGCTTCTAGATGACTGCTGCTCATAATCAGGAGTAATAAAATAAAAAAAACCCCACCACTTGGTCTTAACAAGCCACTGAGTCTGTTTTCCCTTTCTTCAAGTGCCAAATATGTAGGAGGAATAATTAGCTCATAATGCAGAATAATTTTGAATTTCAAAGCAGCAGTAATAATACAACAAATACATAATAAATTACGTTATTAAATTCATTTCAAAAAAGTCATTAGAGGCTAACATAATGTTTCTTAAGCATTAGTCTGGCCTTTTCTAATAGGAATGCAATAAAAAGGCAGGAGAACCTTTGAAATTATGACAAATTCAGCTTTGAAATAAGATACAGTTTTCTAATAATGAGGTTAAAACAATATTGAAACATCCCTATTACGAGAGCTGGCAGATATGACAGTGCTTCAAGTTAGAAAGCAAAATTAAATACAGTCAGCCCTCTTGCACTTCGCTCCTCCCATATTGCGGCTTCAGATCTTAGCAGCATGATTTTTTAGCGATGAAGGAGGCCCCTTTTCACAAATATGCATGTGTGACCTGCTGGCGTGGTGGTGGCGGCACGGGTGGCATGGGCAGCCGTGTCGATCCACCAGCAGCTCTGCTTCACCGCCACCCCCCTGGGCTTCGCCACTTCCCCACCCACCCTGGGCACAGCCAGGGCTCCGCCGCTTCGCCACTCCCCCAGCTTGGCCACCACAGCAACTGATACACAGAAACACAGTGCCGAAACAGTGCCGGGGATCGTGTGAAGGTGCGTGACAAAGTTACATATTAATGAGCTGCCATTCAATGCGGAAGTAGGGCTTCGCAGAGCCCGATTAAGACCGTGATATGTTTTATTGAGTTCCTTATAGAAATTCTATGGAGAATGCAGGTGAATGCCTGTGTATGTGTGTTTGTGCATTCACCTGTGTTGAAAGATAATACTTGTCTGCCTTCTAAACAATTTTGGTTTGCATTAACCCCTGTGTTTTCCCCACACACACCTCCTGCCTTCCCCTTGGGAGTTCACTGTGGTCATAGCAAGCTCTCCAATGTTTACTTTCATACGACTGGTTAGAAGTTTCTTAATGTGATATCAATTTATCAGATGTATTCAGGAATTTTTCTGGTTTTACTGTCCTACAACCATATGAGAAAGACAGAGGAACAACCAAATTGTTGGTTTGTGTCCAGCCCTATTTCAAGCAATAGCAACTTAGTTTTTAACCCTAGGGAATACCACACTGTACTGCAAGATGTTAGAGAAGAAACAAAGCAAAAAACCCCCAAAAAACACCTTAAACCAAACCAACTAAACAAAAATTAAACAAAACCAAATCAAACCAAAACAAACAAGCAAACCACCACACACAAAACCCCCAACAATAGAAAACAGCTGCACAGGGGTTTATGGATTCATTTCTCACTGCTTGATTCTGACATTTGATAACACGTATATTATTGGAAAATTTCTGTCCTTGAGACTTCCAGAATTTACTTTTCCTTGGTTTAGAGTTCCAGCTAGGACTCTTCAAGTAGTACATTGCCAAGTGTGTATGGGGATCTGTTCTGTTTTTACTTAGTATGGACAAATGTACTTGGTGACAACAGGAGATTGAACTGACAAATTACAGACCACACATTTAGAGTAAATGAAAACCTCCTTTCTCTTTCAAATGCAAAATACTACTATAGAAAATAACTTTTCCAAAGCTGTATGAGAGGAATCAAATTGCTGCCATGGACTCAATAAATTTAGATTAAAAAAGATGGAAGTAATTGTTCATTTTTGGGGAACAAATCAGAATGTGTATGAAACACCTTCAGAAATTATCAAAGGAGGTAAACTCATTCCTGTGGTGGAATGAAAAGCTGTGTACTTATTAATGTCATAAACTTTCAGCAATAGTATGATTTTCCACTCACAGCTAAGATCCTGTTACAAGTAGTAATAAGATAACCTGTTTCCTTCTAAATATTTTCTTCTGCTCAGTAGGTGTTAACTATCTTTTTCTTTCAGACTTTCCTCTTAGAGTAATGGCAGTAGGTTAAACTCACAACAATCTTAGCCATCATGAAGTCATACTTGAAGAATTATGTCATATATGCCATATGTTCTAAGAACAGTTATGTGGGTTTTCTGGTTTTTGGTTTGTTTAATTATCAGTTCATCATATGAAAGGTTTTCTTACCATTTAGAAAACACTGCCCGTTTTTGGAGTCATCCTGAAAAAGTAATCGTCAACCCTTGTGTTGAGAACCCAATTTTCATTTGGAAAAATTACTAAATTATATAAAAATAAAATCTGTCAGTCTACATGGGAGGCAAACTGGCTGATGTAGAGAGGTCACATATGTTATCAAATAATGAATAAACACACTTCATATGTATGTGACCTCATAAACATACGTATCTATGTGTGAACTTCCTGCTGTCCCAGACTTAAAGATGCACTTATCAACTCGGTACTGCCTTTGTTTAAATTGGTGCTAGCAGTTTATGAGAGCAATTTTTGAACTGTACTATAACTAAATCTCTTCCCTAAACTGAATGAAAATAAAGTGTGAAAAATAAATCTCTCTCCTGTCAGAAAGTATGATATATATATACACTGTTGAGCGCTAAGGTGGTGGGAGGCAGTTTTTTGAGATCCCTATAGCACTGTGACTGGTAACTGCTTTGCTCAGTGGACTGCTTTGATAGATAGGTTTTTCCTATTAAGTGCAGTAGTGTGAAAATGTTAATACTGAAGAACATATCCTGAAATTTTAGTTTTATTCAGCATGGCTAGCTGTGCCATGTAGTGAGGTAACTTCAGGAGTGGTTTTAGTTTACTTAATTGGATTTATTAACCTTAACTTTTATTCAAGTAGAAAGGCTTTATCTAGTATTTTGTTAAATACTGTTTTTTATTGGAATTTTTCTGTTGTTCTGTGCAGGGGAAGTGAGGAGGTTGTGGAGTTTTTTAATGTTTTCATCCTAGTACCACTACAATTACAGCTCGTGAGCTCAGCGGTTAAACATTTCCTGTACCATTGATGTCCACTGGGGTGTGAGCCCTGTGGTGAGCGCATCATGGCCTGTGCTTCTAGTGTTTGCCCTTAATATGATGTGCAACTGTGAAAAGGGAATGTTGTAGTCATGTCACTATAGGTAGAGTCAATTCAGCTCAGTACAAAGCTGTAGGTGGTTTGCTGTGGCTCACCACACGGCCATTAAGAGTATCATCTTTGCTCAGTCCGGAATTGCAAGTAGTATTATTTAAACTCCCTGTAACACTGTTAATGATAGTGTTCACATTTTCTCCAGGAAGAAATGTGAAGATAGGCATTCTGACTGAGCCTGTGATTTACGAGTTAGGTAAAAAAAGAATATAATCTCATAATCTGCAAGAGGATGTGGGATCATTGAAATTTAGCATTGATTTTTAAAGTGATTAAAAAAGAAAAATAGATCACGGAGTCAGCCAATTTCAGAAGAGAAAGATGAGCATAATCATCAGTATCTGCTGACATTAAAATCAATGCATCAGTGCAAGTTAGCAGTTCTGAATCTCTCCTTGCTTTTCTCTAAGCCCTGTGGAAACTAGTCTTAACTGAAGTGCTTGATCCAGATGCCTACAGCAAGTGGTATGGACATTGTTCTATAACTCTCCAACTGTTGTTCACTTGTCATTGTAGCCCTATCGGTTCAAATTGTTATAAGAGAAAAACCGCTCAAAAATATTCTAGAATTCAAAACATACAACAATAAAATGTAGAATGAAAATATGCCAAAATAGTAGATTACAAAAATGGATGCTTTTTGTCTTACAGCCAATTTTTGCTAAGATATAAAGTAAGGTTTGTGATGATCCATTCTAAATCTACATATGTCACATAGGGTCAGAAGGAGAAATGATTGCATTTACAGGAAAATAAACCCACTCTGATGGTGTCTATGTATTCTGTGTATTCTGATTTGGTGACCTTACCCACTAGGTGTTACATTGAACATTTCTGTAGAGTCTACATTTGCACCTATAGTTTACTTTCTATAATATATCAGAATAATCAAATTTTGTCTAAGATAATTATATCTCAAAGTAGCATGGTTTTCTATTTGAGATATATTTTTTTCTTTGCTAAATTCATATTTTTTATAAGCATTTCTCTCAGTGGAATGGTCTGCCCAGGGAGGTGGTGGAGTCACCATCCCTGGAGGTGTTTAAGAGAAGACTCGATGAGAAGCTCAGTGACATGGTCTAGATGGCGGGAGGCTTAGACGGATGGAGTGTGGTACCCATGGTTCCACTCTTGTGGGTCTGATCCCTGGGTGGGTGTTCGCTTGGGAGTTGGACTAGATGATCCTGTAGGTCCCTTCCAACTCAGAATAACCTGTGAACCTGTGAACAGGAGACAGTGCAAAGCAAATAAAAGAGCTGAGCAGTTTGTACTTCTAGAGTTCTACCATGTTCTTTAGTTTGGTGATCCTATCAATATGGTTCAAGATTTAAGAACTGTCAAACTGCATCTTTAAGGATGTCAAAAGAAATTTCAAATATTTACTTGGCTTTTCTAGTCATCCTATATGTGCTCCTATATATTTCAGATTTTCCCATTTGATTAGATTTAGGCATGCAAAAAAGTAATTGTGTTAACAGCTGAAAGAAAAGAAGTTTCCTTTAAAACTCTCTAGGGCTTCTGTGTTCTGTTCAGCATGGTCTTAAATAATTGCTGTAATTTATACTGTAATCTGTGGCAGTTAAAGCTATAAATTTGAATGTTTCCCAACTTTCACAGCAGGTTAATGTGTACTGTAGTGCAATCTGACAGTTTAGTGGAATATGCCAGACTATTATAAGAAAAATTAAGTAGGAGATCTGAAGCAAAATAATAGCATTTTAATTGTTCTCCACCCTTTCCAAGGAACCCACAATGTCTTTTTTGCGTCTATGTTTCTTCTGGGCAGTTGTCATTGTATCTGTTGCTACGGTTTTAAAATACCTGTGATAAGAATTTTTATAACAAGCAAAATACTTTTACAATTATTAAATTAGTTATTTTCTGATATAAGATTTAAGAATGTTATGATTTAAAATATTTTTAATTCTTAGCAACACTTTAAAAGGGAAATTGAGTTTCCATTTTGATAAGGTACATTTTTTCATAAATTATGGACTTCTGTAATGAACCTATTTAATTATCCTCATTTTTACAGTACTCATGTCATGGAAAATATTTTAAAATAGTAATTAATCTTCAAAGACAAGAGAAATCATATTTCTAGAAAGCTTTCTTAGAAAGGCTTCTCATGTACAACCTAAGTCTTCCTGGAACATTTTTATTATATCTATTCTTGTGAACTATTAAATAAGTTTCTTATTTCCCACTTTTACACTTCCATTAGTTTTCATTCTAGAGCAGCTGGTATGAGGAAGCCCCATATTATTTCATTCACACGTATTCCAAAAAGCTCAAAATTCCTAAAATATTTGGAGGTATCAAATAAAGATATTATTCATCTTTGTAAAGTATATAACGATTTAGGTGATTTATCAAACTAGCTAAAGGGAGAAGAGCCTTATTAAAGACAGATTTAATCACAGCGGTTTTGGTATTTTCTTGATGTTTAAGAAATGAGAAATTGTAAAATAAAAGAGCTAGCTCTAGTCTCAGCATGCTTTAATGCAGATTTTGTGGCATGAAATAAAAGTAAAGGATTAAAAATACATCTGTGTCCCATTTCTAAATCCACAAAGAATTTTAATATATCTGAAGAGAAATTAATCAAAACTGCTGTCCAGGGCTCTGATGACAATATTCTCACAATGAATTTCAAAGTAAATTTGTCCAGCATTTTCTTAATTTGTATAGGAATAATAAATTAAAAAAAAAAAA
>WEKX01000718.1:17111-52005 GCA_013390025.1 Pitta sordida
AGAGCTAATGGATACAAACTGAAATACGGGGGTTCCCTCTGTGCACTGGAAAATGCTTTTTTACTTTGAAGGTGACTGAGCACAGATTGCCCAGCGAGGGTAGGTTGTGGACTCTCATTCCTTGGAGATATTCAAAATGTTTCTGTGCAACCAGCCCTTTGTGTCCTTACTGTTGTATGGGGGTTGAATCAAATGACCTCTGGAAGTGATATCCAACCTTAGCTGATTTGTGAATAACTTCATCAGTACTGGAGCAAGTTAAAACAGTCAAAGTCTTCACAAAATCACAGTAGTGAGTTTGCCAAGCAAAAATTGTGTGCCAAAATTGTTTTCCTTAATAGAAGGATGCATGCAATAGACCTGTTTTTCTATGGTTTATTCTTCCTTAAGCCTCAGATCTTCTGCTCTCATAGAAGTCAGCAGATGTTTGGCATTAAGTTTGCTAGTTAGAGGGGCTTTACTCCTGCCAAGCAAAGTGTAAAAACCTTTTTTTAATTTTGTGAGTTTACCTTTACACTCTCCTGTCTTCTTTTTTCTTGCATTTTCTTACCATCTCATTATTAGACAAAACACGGTCCTAAAACCACTTTACTTGCCATTACATCAGTCTACGCATTTGACTTGCCTTCAATGCTTGTGAAATACCTTGTACTGACAGTCAAGTAGAATAGTAAAAAGCTTAGTAATTATACAGACAAGGGCTTTGTAGTTATGAATTTTATAATATATGTAGTGGTTATTTGTCCCTGGCTTGCTCTGAGGTCTCTAGGTGCTTAGCTTGAGAAAGCAAAAAACAACCATGTATGAATATAGAAGTACTATTATGCAGACTGCCTTAACCGAGGTTTGCAAGTTTGCCGTTGTGAAAAATAATCTTTGGAGATTTGTTGGCACTAAATACAACAGCAGAAAAATCACCATCAATGTGTTATTTACATTCCCAGTGAAACCCAGAGGAACTCTGGCTGCTTTCCTTCTTCATTTACATTTTTTCTAGTTGTTCAGCAGCATTCAGAAAGAAGAAAAAAAATTAATTTACACATATATCTACATTGTTCTTGGACTTTTCCTGTAAGCTTGGTAAAAATACATGTTGACCCTTTGAACCCTTTCCCTTTTTTGACAAAAGGAAAAGAAAGGGAAATAAAGATTGACAATATTAATCACTGACTACAAATGTTTATAATTTAGCTTTTTTTTTTTGCTGCAACCATTTTTATAAGGGAAAAAAATGCGTTATCATTCATTAATCATTTTTGGCTGAATTGAAAGTGTATCTGTGCATATTTTGATGCAAATGATTTAGCTTTGGGTTTTTAAGAGCCTTGTGGTATATATTTTGTGCATGTTTTCTAATTTTGGTAAGTTTCAAAAAAATATGGGTTTTTATTCCTCCGTGTTTCACAGACAGAGAAGAATTTCAAATAGTTCATTAAAATAAGAATTGAGCTTTCTCCGTTTTTAGTGAACCCATTGTTCCTTTGGCAAGACAGTTTTTGCAGAACAAATAGTCTCAGGAAGTTATCAGGAGTTACATAGATTTATGTGGTTGATTTATTGTGATGGTGTGTTTCACATCCTTTGTAATGACATGATCACCCATCAAAAGGAGATGAAAGTATCAGTCTGATGACATTACAATGTCACTATACTGATAGGTGTTCTACAGTGTCATAACACCATGACATAATAATTTCTTGCTGCCAAGGAAATACAGATGGTTTGGCCTTTAATTAGTCCATTATTCCTAGTCATAACAGCAGCTTGGATTTTTAATCCAGCCATTTTCCTGGATGTCCTTTAAAAAACCCCATAACAGTAGGTTTAAAAGTTTTCCTTCATGGTGCTTGTATGAAAATACTATATTCTGGACTGTAATTCCCTCACAGTCTATAAAAATACTGCTAAAGTGCATGCACTTGATACTGCATATCATTTTTCTCAGAAACCTAGATAAATAAATAATAAGTTTGCTTTGGATTCCACTTCTGTTATAAATGTCTTTTTCTCTTAGACTACACTAAAACCATAAATCAATATCATAACTCTTACATCAGTGTTGTACTGATTCATAATAGGTGTTTAAAGTTTTCCCAGGTTTTGTCATAGTAGCAGAATACCATGTGAGGTTTCATCTTTCAAATCCAGACATTTTCTAGACCTATTTCCAAAGGAATTTCCCCAGGAGGAGCAGATACAATTGTTTAAATCTCTGTAAATCCATTGAATATAATCAGTGACTGCAGAGAGGCTTATGTTACCAAATGCACTTCAGTTTTAAATGGCAATGACTGTAAAGAAGTCTGTATTATCTCCATGACATTGCACAATTACTTAGAAAAGTATAGAGAGTATATGGAGTCGAAATTCAGATCTGTTCTAACCAGGTTTTCTCTTATGTTATTCATCCCCCCCCAAAACACAGTTTTGCAGAAACAGATGTGATAACAATTTGATTCTTATCATTAGTCACTGCCAAACACATGCCATAGAGCTGCGCCTGCTTGGAGAACTGCTAGTACAAAAAAGGGCAGCTTTCCAAGAATAACCTCTATGTGCTATGCATTTTTCTGTGGTTTAATTGCTTGAATATTGACACTATTAGACCCAGTAACAGAACAAAATGTGTCAAGGATGTTCAGTAAATTTGGCATTTTTTTGTATTACAACATGCATTGTTTTCTGGTTGCATGGGTTCTTTTATAGTTTGAAAAAAGTTTAGCAGTGAAAATGCAGCCAGAAGAAAACAGTAGAAGCATAGAACAACTGAGATTGGAAGGGACCTCTGGAGATCAATTAGTCCACTCATCAGCTCAAAGAAAGGGTAATTATACCAAGATGCTCAGTCCAGACTCTGTACATTGGAGTCCTGAAGAATTCCAAGAATAAACATCCCACAGTCTCCCTGGGAAAGATGTTGCAGTATTTGATCATTCTTGTGTTTGTTTTTTGCTTTATATGTAATACAAATTTCTAATGTTTCAGGTTTTTGTTGCCTCTCTTCCTACCAAGGTATAAATTTAATGTAATGCTTGTTAATTAACTACTTTATTTATAAAATCATACTTTAATCATAATTAATGACTTTATTCATACTTTGCATTCATACTTTAAGTTGCTGGTACATGTGAAGAGCTATAACATGAGTGTGATGGTTAACAAAAGAAAATAAGAAACATGAATATTGGCTGGAATAGATGGAGTGATAAGATTATTTTGAAGTTTCACTTTGATATATATGAAAATAATAGATCTGATTATACTCTATTTGTTTGATTTTTAGAATAACTCAAAATACATATTATTTTGCATTTAAAATGTAGGGTAAGTAATACTCTGAAATCTGTTGCTGTTCTCCCCTAACACATGTTACCTTATCTTTTTGTGGCATGATTTTCATTGCTTATGATTCCTTTAAAATCTAGTTTATCCTCACTAAAAATAAGTATGGTTCGGGGGAGCAAGATTGGCATTTTATGTGGAAGACTGGGTACTTAACTTTGCTTTTGCAGTAGGGGGGGCCATATTATTTGACTGAGCTGGAGCGGCCCAGGTCTTGGATTATTAAAAGCAAAGGTGGTTTTAGTGAAAATTATCATACTGCTTTGGGAATATAAATCACTCTTGCTCAGAAGATATTGTACCTCAGTGAAATAATAATACTTCTGTATGGAACTACTGTCTTTAAAATTTCATCAAATGAAAGGAAAATGTTCAGTATTTGTTAGAGAATGGCTTGTAAAATACTTAATTATGATATGTAATTTTATCTTTTATGACTTAATTGGTCAATTTAAGAGGTTATTACCATATACATGACCTATTAATGTACTACCTCTTCATAGATTATTACACTGTTGGTTTTTCTATTTGAATTTATTGCTTGAAACACTAAGAGGTATAAGTCTCCATGACACAGAGACAAATTAGTTGATGATGATGTAAAGTTCCCTTCCTTTGGGTCTTGCTGTTACTTAATATTTAATATTTAATGCTGTTGTGTTGGACTTGGCACTTGAGTCATTTCATGTGCTACTGTACATTTTCTTTCCTGCAAGAATACCCTTGAGGTCTTGTAATTTGCAGTCAATGGGGAGTTTCTATCAAGATTTTGACCAGTCTTTAATTATTTACCATGTCAATGATTCTCTAATGTTTTCATTGCCCCTCTTGGGCCATTTACTAAAAAGCAATTTGCTGTTTGGGGGATAAATTAGCCCTTATTTTTACTCATTGTAAAACACAGCAAAAGGGCTGTAAATGGGCTTTTTTTCAGATCATTAGAGATCCTATTAAATTCTACTGCCTTCATTTTTCACATTCTTAAAAGATCTATTTTTGGCCTCGTTAATAACAACAAACATCTTGACATTTTAATGCTGCAGTTGGTTTTTCCTAAAGCCTGTAGATAAAACACGAGGTGAACTATTACAATTTGTTAGGTTATTTAGCAATTACAAACTTACAGTCTTTCTGAGAGGTAGGTCACAGATGGACAAAACTGACATGAGCCAGCAGTGTGCCCAGGTGGCCAGAAAAGCCAATGGTATCCTGGCCTGCATCAGAAATAGTGTGGTCAGTAGGACTAGGGAAGTTAATCTCCCCCTGTACTCGGCACTGGTTAGACCACATCTTGAGTACTGTGTTCAGTTCTGGGCTCCTCAGTTTAAGAGGGATGTTGAGTTCCTTGAGTGTGTCCAGAGAAGGGCGACAAGGATGGTGAAGGGGCTGGAACACAAGCCCTATGAGNGGAAGTGGTAGAGTCACCATCTCTAGAGGTGTTTAAGAAATGGTTGGATGATGTACTTGGTAGCATGACCTAGCTATTAGGGTAGTGTGTTATAGGTAGGATGGTGTGTTGGTAGCAGGATGACAACAGGTTAGGTAACAGGTTTGGCTAGATTAGGTAATAGGTGATAGGTTGGACTTGATGACCTCTATGATCTTTTCCAACCTTACTGATTCTGTGATTCTGTGATTCTCTGATTCTGTGACTGTTGATGTCTAAATGAGGAGTATACCTTTCTTCCCTGCTTTGTCTCCCATATGGGGCCTGCATTATGTCCAAAGGAGAAGGGCTTTTTACTAGGCTAAATCCACAGAAACAAAAGGAAACCCTCTGGGAACTTTTGACCTATATCATGGGTCTTGCCTTGAAAATGCTCAGTGCAGTTCCTTACTGAAATGAGTTGTCATCCCTAAACTGGCCATCAGTGGGACATCATTTCCCTTTTTCACCTCTCCCTGGAATATATGCAATACAAATCCTGAGAGCCTTATGAAGATATTAATAAGAAAGATCTGGTTTGTTTGCCTTGGATTAGGCCTTAGTATGTTATACTGCTCTCTGAGGTGTATTCTTCTTTCCCCTGACTTGAAAGAGAAGCTGTAGCTATCACATTTCTCATGTGTATCAAGTGGCTGAAATAAGGTGAGGTGAGTCTGGATAGTAAGATTTGAGCACAGAGGAAAGTTGGTTCCAGAAGGTTCATTTAAAGAATTCTCTATCCATTTACAAATCAATGAAATAGTGTTTCTATTGTTTCTTCTGCCCTTTACAGCCACCAGAATTAACTGCTTGAAGATCAGCAGTAGATTTACAAAATAAGGCTAGGCTATTCCATAATATTGTGCCTCTTTACCTCATTTAAAAATAGTAAGATATTTCATCTACAAACGAAATGGAGCTGATAGATAGTTTACTTATGAGTCAGTTATTTCCAATATACCTCTGTTTCAGTGTCATTGTTTGCAGTTTATGCAAATACATGTCTGTATTTATGTATCAGCTTTTCCTTGGATGATGCATATTATATAAATTAAACTGCTTATATGCAAGTAGCTTTATCCGTGATACACAGTGATTAATTTCTTACTGTACTTCAAAATGCTACTTTGCACTTTATGGAATAACTTTGATATTGTCTAGATATTAGTATAAATTTACATTTTTAAAGGGCATTTAATGATGGAGCATTCTAAATGTACTTAGATTCTCAGCATGCACGTATGAAAAGTATTCAGAGGAAACTTAATTCACTGTTGGAGTGTAGCAACTCTTAATGCGTGCTTGGAATTTCAGTATCTAGGTACTTCTAATGCTCCTGTCTTCTATCTTTGGATTATACCATCCTTCACAAAGATTATGAAACTATGTTATGCAAAGTGGAATTCTACTAATTATTCCAGTTCTAGCTCGTTAAATAGGCTAGTTTAACCTTAATGTTTGAAAATCTGTTTTCTGAGAAAAAAGTTATAAAAAGAGAGAAGAATAGAGCCAAAGCCAGCCTGGACAGATTTCTTTTGTTCTCCAGGCATCTATTTCAATAGACATTAATTGATGCCTCCTAACATAAATTAGGACACAATCCTGTGGTATACAGAAACCCCTCGAATATTGTGTGGGGTTGGTTCCAGAAAGACACTGCCATAAGCGAAATCTGCGAAGTAGTGGTAAATATGGTAAATACGGTAGAAACAGTAAATACGGTAAAACCAACAAAGATTCAGGAAAAAAATCCTGAAATGTATTGAAGCCGCTAATGGGGAACCATGAAGTAGCCAGGGATTACTGTACTTGTAAAAACAAGTATGGATAAATAGGAATTGCAAGAGTACAACTTTGACTATCACTACATGGAAATGCTCTTGGAAGGATTTAGGCAGAAAGTAAATGCATGCACAATATTTTATTTGTTTCAGGAAACAAATTATATTATCAGTATTTGTATGAAATGTGAAAACAATTCTCTCTTTAGACTCAGTTCTGAAAGGGATTTAGACAGAGAAAGGAATTACATTTCATTAAAACTATTGGTAACATAGACTTATACATTCAATAAAATATTTACAAGAAAGTCTCTATGTTTATCTTTGTCTCTTTAAGAATGTTCATTAGTCTTACCTTTCCAATGCATGGTGATATATGTAAAAGCCAGCAAAATGTAACCCTGTAACTATCCTAGTCATTCTAGATGCCCAATTTCCTTTTTAAAATGTATTTATCTAATCAGTATTATGATTATCACAGGTTCACAGGTTATTCTGAGTTCACAGGTTATTCTGAGTTGGAAGGGACCCTCAGGATCATCTAGTCCAACTCCCAAGTGAATGCCCACCCAGGGATCGGGCCCACAAGTGTGGATCCATGGGCACCACACTCCATCCATCCATCACCCATGTCATGATTACTGTAGCTTTTCACTTCAGAAATCAAGAATCATTTTATAATATGAAAAAATGTGAAGAATGATTCTGAGTGCAGGTTAATAAAGTTAAATGATACATTTAACACAGAAATACATTGTTTTCAACTGAATTTTTAACTATAATTTTTTCTCAGTGTTTTGTTGGTTTTGGCTTTGGGGATTTTCCCCCACTTCTGTAAACAGATGTATGTCCTTCTGTATTAGTTATATGTATCTCTAGATATGTTGTTCCTTTTTTTAGTTGTACAGCCCTCATTTCTGTTGCGTTCATTTCCAAACACTAAGCTATTATTAAAAGGCTGGAAGACACTGAGAGATGATCAGATTATCTAGAAAAAAACAGGGGAAAAAGGCAAATATGATCTAGGAAGTAAGGGGCAGCATTAATTGCAGCTGTCACGCTTGAGATGTGTGTTGCAATGCTAAGAAGTAGGTACACAAGGGAGACGTATTTTTACAGAAGTACCTTACAGTCTAAGAATGGCACATTTCAAAAAGAAAAGGTTGACGAGAAAACTTTTTGGTATACTGGGAACCACAGTGAAAGGAATAATATGAATATGTATTTTCTGGAATTTTTTTTCCTGTGTTTTTAGGGTATTTACAGAATATTCTGGTTTGGAAGGGACCCACAAGGATCATCAAATTCCGGTGTCTGGCCCTGCACAGGAAAACCTGGAGAATCACACCATTATCTGCTCTTATTCTTGAAAATTTCTGGGAGGGATTTGTACCTGTAAAGACTGACAATTTCAAATTCAGGGTCTGAACAGAGAGAGACAAAATAACATCCCAGACTTTGCAAAGCTTAAAATTGGTGTAAGCAAGTAGACAAGAAGGCACTTTGTAATTTTAAGGAAAATACAGGTCTTTTCCTCAGTTGGGATTTTGAATGATGATAAGGACACAATTAGGCCTGATGGAGGTGTTGCTCAGAGAGTGTTTATAACTAGACAAAGATTCCTCCAGTACTTTGTCCTGTCCAATTTGTTCATTTTGATAGAGGCATCAATAGCGCTAGCCACATTAATTGGGAAAATTAGTAACAACTAATGTAACAGAATATGCACGTCCTCCTTGTTATAACTGGTATTTAGGTGCGGCCTTAACAGAGTGTCAACACATACGCAGGGGCTGGAAAATCTACAAAGTGTCAGCTGTTTAGATTTTGATCATTCTTCGGTTGCAAATACATTCATTATAGCTGTGAAAACAGATGAGGGGGCAGGGAAGCTCTACAAAAGACAATGTCTCTGATAAGGACTAATATCTCTGCTAATTGAAGGAATATTTTCATTACTTCTGTGAATGCCAGTTTTGTTGCTCGTCCCAAGCTGTTATTTACTACGTTGAAAATTTCCGTTAACTCCATTCACTTGTACTAAGTCTTTAGAAGGACATAAGCTATGGATGCAAAAATGATGTCTCAAATGAAAACCTGAAAACTCAAAACAATTTATCTCTTTTTTTGTTTATATTTTGTTTTATTTTAGAGAAAGAACATTTGTTTTACTAGAGAGTATGAAAGGGGAGAAATATCCTTAAGAAAACATGAAGAATTTATTTACTTCTAACTTAAGAAAGTTACAAGTAATGTTGTTGTGATACAGAAACAGGGAAAACATTTGTCAATATTGGGAATCCAGACACGGGAGTACACAAACAGAAAAATGTATGTAATCCATTAATCATCCCACTGCACAAAAGGATGAGAGGAAGATCTGTGAAAATCCTGCCATGTTATTCTTGTAATATAAATTAGTTTTTGTGCAGACATATACTCCAATATCTATTAATTCATGTAACTATTACATTGTTCCCAGCCCATTTAATCAGATAATAACGTTTTTATTTTCCAGTAGCCAATGTAAAAGGACTAAATGGCTTATCCTAAGGGCAACTTCTACTGTTTCCTAAAGTATCAAGACCTTATTTATTATTTTATAGATGTATCAAATAACAGATGATTTCCTGGTTTTATTTTTAAGTGTTGTCCTGAAGTCTGGGGACATGGTTTGAGTCAGTAAACAGGAGAGAGAGGAAATATGAACTAAAGATATATTCGGTTATTTCCTGCTATGGTGTGTCAAAGAAAAAGAAGACACTAATACAGGGGAGGGCCCTTCAAAGGGACCTTGACAGACTAGAGAAATGGGCAGATTCCAACAGTATGAGATTTAACAAGTCTAAGTGCCGGGTTCTTCACTTGGGACATAACAAAACCATGCATTGAACTTGGCTGGGGGATGAGTGGCTGGAGAGTGGTGAAATGGAGAGGGATTTAGGAGTAATGATTGACAGAAAAATTAATATGAGCCAACAGTGTACCCAGGTGGCTAAGAGGGCCAATGGAATCCTGGCCTGTATCAGGAACATTGTGGTCAGTCAGACTAAGGAAGTTATCCTTCCCATATATTTGGCACTGGTCAGACCACATCTTGAGTACTGTGTGCAGTTCTGGGCTCCCCAGTTTAAGAGGGATGTTGAGCTGATTGAGAGGGTCCACAGAAGGGCGACAGGGATGGTGAAAGGACTGGAGAGCAAGCCCTATGGGGAGCGGCTACAGCAACTGGGGTTGTTCAGCCTGGAGGAGACTCAGAGGTGACCTGATTGCTGTGTACAACTACCTGAGGGGAGGTTGCAGATGGGTGGGAGTGGGTCTCTTCTCTCAGGCTGACGACACCAGAACAAGAGGGCACAGCCTTAAACTACATCAGGGGAGGTTTAGATTGGATGTTAGGAAGAGTTTTTTCACAGAGAGAGTGATCTCTCATTGGAATGGTCTTCCCAGGGAGGTGGTGGAGTCACCATCCCTGGAGGTGTTTAAGAGAAGACTCGATGAGGAGCTCAGTGACATGGTCTTGATGGTGGGAGGCTTGGATGGATGGAGCATAGTACTTGTGGTTCCACACTTGTGGGCCTGATCCCTGGGTGGGCGTTCACTTGGGAGTTGGATTAGAAGATCCCGTGGGTCCCTTCCAACTCAGAATAACCTGTAAACCTTTGAACATTTGGAATTAGGTGCCATATTTTCATAGTATAATGCACTGTGAAAATTGATGACTGAAATCACTGTAGGTATAGAGCAAGAGCGTGAAATAGAAAAGTCCTGGAAGCCTCTATCTGCCCTGAAAGTGGTATAGCAAAGTTCTCAGAATCAAAAGCAAATGCTTAATGGGTAAGCTCACTCTAGAGTGTATTTCTGGACATTAATTGGGAATGAAATGGTGTATGGAATCCTAACATAGATTGGTTGAATTGCATCATAGAAGTGATAACAGGTACATAGAATCATAGAATGGTTTGGGTTGGAGGGGACCTTAAAGGTCATCTCTATCCAAACCCCATGCCACAGGCAGGAATACCTTCCACCAGACCAGGTTGCTCAGAGCCACATCCAACCTGGCCTTGAACACTGCCAGGGATTAAGCATCTGTGACTTCTCTGGGCAACATTTTCCAGTGCCTCAGTAAGGAATTTCCTCCAAATATCTAATTTAAATCTAATATTCTTCAGTTTAAGGCCATTACCTTTCCTTCTATCACTACATGATCTTGTGAAAAGTCCCTCTCCAGATTCCTTGTGATCTCTTTTATGTACTGAAAGGTGTTATAAGGCCTCCCTGGAGCTTTCTCTTCTTCAGGCTGAACAACCGCAGCACTCTCAGCCTGTCTTCATTGAGAGCTGTTACAACCCTCTGATCACTTTTGTGACCCTTCCTTGTAGGCGTTCCAAGAGCTCCACATCCTTTTTAATCTGTGGTCACAGAACTGGGTACAGAATTCCAGCTGGGGTCTCACAAGAGTGGAGTAAAGGGGCAGAATCACTTACCTCAACCTGATGGCCATGCTGCTTTTGATGCAGCCAAGGGCATAGTTGGCTTTCTGGGCTGCAAACACATGTTGCTGGATTACACTGAGCTTCTCATTATAAAATATCATGTTTGTGTAGATTTAAATGCAGGGAAACCCCACATATTCATGGTTCGCATATTCTCATATTCAATTAGTCGCAGTTGGATTTTCAGCGAGTTGTGGGACCACATGCATGCACATAACATCCCAGACCCTGGATTCTGTGGCCAGGAGGCACCAAAAGACATTTCCTCTACTTTAATGAGGTGCTACAGTGCGAGCCACGCTCCCAGAACTGCCCTCCAGACATAATTAGTGGAGGGTGTGTGGCTATAGGAGGGGGTAATTGAATATTCACAGATTCACTGTCTTCACAGATTGCATAACCAGACTCATCCCCTGTGAATTCCAGGGGTGCTCAGTATATCTTGATGTAATAGAGAGCATTTAATGATATTTAGGTAATAGTATTATCACAGTATCACACAGTATCACAGTAAAGATAAGGCTGGAAAGGACCTTGAAGATCATCTAGTCCAACCTATAATCCAACTAACCTANATCTATTTATCGTGAGTTTTTAGTGTTATAACTAGTACTGTTATTTTTATCCTCAATTGTCATTACTTCTATTACCATTTCAGTGATGTATTCATCTACTGTTTACTCTTCACAAAAGTCTAAGTTCTCCAGTGCATAAGGAATGAAGGAAGAAAAAAGGTGTCCTTGGAAGTAGAGGGATTTCTCAGTTCTTTCTATCCATTAGCACTATTTAGACTTGCAAATAATGTGAATAAGAATTACTGTCTACTTTTGTGGCCAGGCAGGCTGGCTTACATCTAGAAATTTTGAAGGAGAATAAGTCAGATGAAATGTCAGTCAGAAGTTGTTTAAACTCTAATCATGGATGAAAGAGTATGTTCTAATTTTAATTAATGCTAGAGGGATAGAAAGCAAAATTTACATTAACATTCTAAGTAATCTTGAACATTCATTGTTTTCTGGCAGTCTCAGTTAGCAGCCTATTAGAATCAGTCAGTCTTAGAAAATTGTATTATGATATATTGGTTTGATCACTTTCCTAAATCTGTTTGGAATACAGTCATCATTTAGTAAACTGCAGAATGAAGGCATTGAAGGTAATTTATAGGGAAGAAAAAAAAGAAAGAGAGAAGGAAGAGTAGATAAAATATAACAAAAAATTTGCATTTCATATCTATACACCAGGATTATAAAGTCATGACTGAGTGATAAAATGTGGTTTTCATTTATTAATATTTGAAAAAAGTCCTAAAAGTACCATATATTATTTAATCCATATTATATCATATCAATTTTCCTGGAAAACTTTATGTTGAGATTTACCTTGAAAGCTGTGCTAACAAATTGTGCAGAAACATCATAAACAAATAAATAATTGGGCTGAACCTCTTCCCTTATGTGGTAGTGATCTGATATCTTAAGAGGTTAAAAATAGCAGAAGAAAAGTCACAGAGCAAGTCCAAGTCACTTGAATAGTAAATTTGTTTTTGCTGAGTCCAGTTTTCAGTATTGATTTTTGATCTGTGGAAGACATTTGAAGGAGCTGGAATTTTTGCATCTGAAAGCAGTTGCTTCATTTTGTTCATTCCAGCATAGACAGTGTATATCTTCTAACAATTAAAATTTGTCACTTGTTTTTAAAAAGAAGGAATATATAGCACTTCAGGTTCCATTTTGCAGTGGTTTGTGGGTACCCAGTGTAAAAAAAATTAATCTTATAAGCTCAGGTTACCCTTTGCCCAGACTTAGACTCTGGGTGCTTATGCTTTCTATTAGATGTTTCTCTTGGTGCCTGAGCCTCTGCCAGTAGATATGCACTCAGTAACCCACATTGAGAAAATGAGAAATGAAATCACTCACTGACATCACTATTCATAAGGACACCCCAGTGAAGCATTCCTTTATCTGTAGAGCCTGAGCTGGAAGAGTTCAGACTTGCCTCACAGACAGTTACAGTGCCAGCCTGACATGAAGCAGGAAAATTAAAGGTGTTATAATTAAAATTGTTATTAGATAGAATTGAACTTCTCCCCCTATTTCTCTCTCCCCAAAGTGATCCCCACTGACTAAACCAGTCAATAAGAGAAAACCCAAGGCATCTGCAGCATCTCAAGCAGCACAGATTGAGCTAACTTCATTCTGAATGCTTTTACTATACTGTCTAGGGCAGCCCTGTCAGAGCTGCTCTCATAGTGAAAAAGAGGTTTGAATCTTTCCTAACGAGTAAAAGATAGGAATCTATTTAATAAAAAGTTCAGTTAAAAGCTAATTTCTTTGATGGTGGCACAGAAATTTATAGAAAATCTTTAGTACCATTTAATCTTAATAAATTATTTTATCTCTATTTTATTATTCTATTTTGCTTGACAGCACAAAAGCCTCTGTTTCCAAGAGATTAATGCTTTCTTCTAAGCAGCCAGCTTATGGGGAGAAGAAACAAAAAATCAGTTAAAAAACAATTGAAAGGTTTTACAAATTATAGATCAGAATAAAAATTAAATTTAAAATATACAAGTGAGAGAATAACAAAAGACTAAGGGAAACACTGTTAAAGCATTGAAATAATCCATGGGAGAAAAAAATTAATACGTTTGATATCAAACTTCACAAATTTTAGCAAACAATCTACTTAATAGTATTAATTCAGGAATATCTCTCTCTCATGCCATAGTGTAATCAGGTTTAGCTAAAATACAAGACCTTTGTGAGGATAAGATGTGGCATATCTATCCTATAATCTATCAGGTGTGGTGCTTCCCTGAAGATGAGATACTTGTGTTTATAATCTTTCTCCAAATAGATTAGATCAGAAAAATGAAAACAGGTCTGCCTTGTCTACATACTCTTTATGCAGCAATGGCCATGAGTGTCTCATCTTGAAGTAAAAAAAAAAAAAATAAATAATTCAAAAGGCTTTCCTAGCAGTAGTTTTTCAAAATTGATAAATTGCTGTGCAACATTGCAGTTCTAATTTGTTGACTGTTTTACTCAACTGCTACAACGAAACTCTAACCAGTCAGGAAAGTCCTGATATCTAGCAATGATTACGAGTACCAGCTACAAGCTTTTAAGTACATTAAGAATTCTTTGGGAATAAATGTTGTCCATTAGTTAAAACAGTGAGGACAACGCTGAGACAGATTCTCTATGTCAGGCTTGACACTGTGATTTCAGCACTATTTAGTTTGGCATTTTCCCCAGAAGAAAACTAGTTTGAAAATTATAAACTGTCTTCATTAATTCTGTACATCAGCTACGTTGGTGATGATGGTATATGGAGCACCTCTGCTATGGAGACAAGCAGAGAGAGTTGGGGGTTTTCAGACTGGAGAAGAGAAAGTTTTGAAGGATACCTTGAAACAGTCTCAGTAGCTAAAGGGGGCCACAAGAGAGCTGGAAAGGAACTTTTCACAAGGGCATGTAGTAACAGGACTCGGAGAAATTGCCTAAAGCTGAAAGAGGTAGATTTACGTTAGATATTAGAAAGAAATTCTTTACTGTGAGAGTGGTGAGGTACTGGAATGCTGCCCAGAGAAATGTTCATGGCCGGATTGGATGGGCCCTGAGCAATCTGGCCTGGTGGAAGATGTTCCTGCCCATGGCAGTGGGTTTGTTTCAGTTCACTTCCAATGTAAACCATTCTATCATTGTATTTAACTATAGCAATCATTTTTTCAGACAGGCAAACCATATCCAACTGATTTAAGAAAAACCTCTTATCAGGACTCAAGTGTGCTTGCAGGCAATAGAATGATTTATTTTTGCCCTTGAGAACAAGAAAAAAAACACATCTTTGAACCAGAAAAGAATTCCCCCTGCCTCCCAAGCACAAAAAGGCCCCACCACAGTTCTGTCACCTGCTTAAGTGCAACTCCTTAATACATATGCATAGAAACCTAGTGAATATTCATCCCATGACAATTACATGACAGAATTATGCTTTGCTTTAAGCCTTTGACCAATCAGCTCTGGTTCCAAACTGGTCTTTGCATTCTTTCACTTTCTGTTTTGACTAGAACCCTCTTCTGCTTATAGTTGTGGGCTGAGAACAGAGAAAATTGGCCGAGAATAGTCAGCTTTAATGTTCAGCCTCTGTCTCTCTGGGCTAACAAAAGCCCTCAAAACCTATTAATTTTCTAAATCGAAATTTCTACCTATCTCCTTAAAATCTCTGCATTACTAAGTCTCCAAATCACAAAAATATTTTCAAAAGCCATGACTAAGTTGTAAAGCATTACCCAAACTGCCCAGCACTGATTCAATCAGCATGTGCTGTTGATATTGAACATTATAAAGTTAAAAGAAGTATCATGATGAAGGAAAGAGTAAAATTTGCCCAACTGTTAAACTTACAGTCTTATTGCCTTGGGGTATTGTTTCATAAAAATACGGTGCTAAAAAAAATCTGATTTGGGAGTAAAAATCAAAAAAACCACCTGAAATAGTATAGAATGAGCTCGTTGTGGAATACTGGAAGGTAAACTGGAGTTGTCAGGAGTTGATGACAATTATAAAAGCAACTGGGGAGAAAGGAATTACTACATTGTCCTTCATTTAAAAGGTTATCCACATAAAGAACTATCTAGTTAAGCCTTACCAAAATACTAATCAGGATGCCAGTAACATATCATGTATAAGCACAAAATGTGCAAACAACTATGCTGCCACTTTTTGACTATTTCTGAACACAGGTGAGCACTATGTTATATCTACATCTTAGGTTGTCTCTCTGTGGGTCCTTGTTCAGGCAGAATTTAATACGCTTTATGTGCAGAGAACAAAGAAAACAAGATTATGGAGGAGATAGATGAGCTTATTTCAAATCACTTCCCTCTTGCTTTCTCTCACCAGGATGAGATGCATGAATGAATATTTAGTAGAAAAGTAAAATTATAGGAACACACATTTATTCATAAGTTCACAGCATTTCTTTCTATAATACTCTCTTTGTTCTGTACAATAGGTTGAGACCTGTCATATAGGTAAAACAGCTAGATTCAATAAATGCTATTCTACTCTTAAAAATATAAACCGTGTGTAAAAATTAGATTGCATAATTCATTATTTTTGGTCTGTCTTCAAAAAGATTTTTGATGTTTGTATTTGACAACCTTTTTGTTAGAATCAGGTGAAAGATTTTCAAACTTTTAGTATTCAAAGAGCTATGTTACTGGAAGAAAAAAAGTTTTTATGTATCTATAATTATGTCTCACTGTGGGATTTCATACTGGGAATGATCTAGTAAGATTGCATGAAGGAAGCACAAAACATGCTATATTTTGGTTACTACTGACTGATTTGAATACACTGCACAAATGACCACATTATTATATATATATAAAAACCGTATTTACACCTCAGAGATAAACATGTTGCAGTACATGAATCTCTGTAATGAATGTTCTCTACAAGTCAAAATTAATTTCCATATCCTATCTGTCGTGGTACTGGTATTATGATTATACATAATGTGTATAAATGATCCCTTTTATAGGTAGCTTCTCCTGAATATTTGTCACTGCATGTAAATGTTGAATAAACTACAGAGAGAACTACCCTGCTGGCCCCTTTTGATATGTGGATCCTTTATGCATAACACTCTATAAATCTCATGAAGAAAGTAAGCTTTTCAGTACTTCATCATGTCACCAAGAGAAGTTTGGTTTGTTTTGGGTTTTACCACACTAGTATCCTTTAGATGGCCTTGCACTTGCCCTTCTTTTATTATTGAACTCTTATGACTGACAAATATTTATTAAACATTTCAATATATCTCTTTATTACAGTTTGAATGTCCAGAAAAAACATGAGAGGAATTTCTTGATGTCATGGTTTCTTTTGTCAGTATACACTTTTGGGAGTCCATAGTTTGCTTTCCAAAACCAGCAAGCCCCTAAATGTATACTCTTTATCTCACAGTCAGATTCCAAGATGTCCATATCTTTGACAAGCTACAGCAGTGAACTTGTGAGATGCCAGGTGTTTCTGGTTGCCAGTCTGTAAGGCACAGCAGGTATCACTGAGACCAAGTTGTTACTTAAAGTATGCTCTGGCTTTTCTTTCACACAGGCCACTACTCTCTGATTCTTATTTATAGAGAAATCCACTTTAGTACAGTGGTAAGTGTCCCCACCTGGCGTGTGGGAGACCCGGGTTCAATTCCCGCCAGGGAGACAGTGTTAAGAGTTGGACTCGATGATCCTTGTGGGTCCCTTCCAGCTCAGAATATTCTGTGATTCTGTGATTCTGTGATACAGATACAGTGATCCTCCATATAGTGGCAATTCGTAATTTGCAGGATCCGCATACTTGCTGTTGATTTTCCAGCAAGTTCTGGGACCTGGCGCATGCGCAGAACATGCAGAACCTACCGCAAACCCAGTCTGCTCATGAATATGTAAATTGGTCCCAGCCAGGAGCCAGTGCAGCGCGGCCGGGATGTGTTTAGTGTAAATGTGTTTTTGCACAGCTGGAATTGTCCTCCGCTGGGCTACAAGACAGGATGATGGGGCAACGGAACAAATCCTAACATCCTAATCGTTTTTAAATTATAGAGGAACAAGAGAAGGCCAAGTCAGAAATCCACATCTGGGTTTGCCAAACTTATGAGAACAGATATTGTTCAAATTATATAACTGATTGTTTTAATGGTGTGTTTAGCTGCAGCACAGCCTGCAAAATGTAACTAATTATCTCACACAACTCCAAGAAACTCATTTCCCAAAGGAATAGTGACAATAAAACTTTGTCCTTATAGCACGTTGCATTTGTGAGTCTAGAGAGGACTTCGAAAATTCACTAATTAAACCTCACAAACCTCAAGAGAACAAGCAAAGCAATAGTTTACTAATTTTTATGGATGCTGCACACCCAACTAATGTGACTGGCAAAGGTCACACAAAAAGACAGAAAGTGATCAAAAGACATTCTTTTTCCCTAAAGGCCAATGGCATAGGAGTGCCCAGCAAACACTTTCTGTGGAAGTTCAGATTGCTGCATGCCTGTATCCATTAAAATACCATTGAGAAGTCTCTTGCTATAGATTTCATCCTCTTGTTCTGCTTTTTTACATTAAAACAGAAATAGTAATTTTTTGTATATTAAGTATAATAAATTAGCCTTTTTTTAGGGCAGTTAATATAAGTTTGAAATTCTTTAAATATTTTTATCAGTATGTATTTAAGAACTAGTGGAAGGGGTGGGGGCTCAGTATAACCCCCCTGTAATCCAGGAGGAGGTAGCTAGAGACTTCCTGACCTGCTTGGATCCTCATAATTCCACGGGACCAGATGGGTCCCTTCCAGCTTGGAATATTCTGTGATTCTGTGAACATGTAGCTTATTAATCATAAGGAGACTGTATGAGGAGAACTCTGAATGAAGTTCAGAGACTCTGAATGAAGACTCTGTAAAGTGAAATGTGTAAACTTAGAATCCACGCTATAGTAAGGGAGACTATTTTAAATACCAGACATGTATGATACTGTAATAAATACTTCACATTCTGTTTCTACAATCAGGGAAATTTATATTTTTACATAGCTGCCAGAACAATTTGGGCCATCATCTGTGTATTACAAAAGAATGCTCATTAACTCCTGAATTTGCCATATTACTGAATGACTCAAGGAGCAGTAAGTCCATCACAAACTGACAAATTCTCTCACAGAAATCAGTCTGCTCATCTGGATGAAGCTGCATCAAGGGAGGCTGTAGTCGGGTGGGTGTAAATCTCTTCTCTCAGGCTGCCAGCACCAGAACAGGAGGACATGGCTTCAACCTATGCTAGGGGAGGTTTAGACTGGATGTTAGGAAGAGGTTTTTCACAGAGAGAGTGATCTCTGAGTGGAATGCTCTGCCCATTAAGGTGGTGGAGTCACCATCCCTAGAGGTGTTTAAGAAAAGACTGGATGAGGAACTCAGTGACATGGCCTAGATGATGGGAGGCTTGGATGGATGGAGCGTGGTGCCCATGGCTCCACAGTTGTGGGTTTGATCCCTGGGAGGGCATTTGCTTGGGAGTTGGACTAGATGATCCTGTGGGTCTCTTCCAACTCGGAATAACCTGCAACCTGTAACAGCCTGACAGACTGGCTTGTGGTGAAACAACAGTTAAAGTTTGAAGGCTGCATGAACTGGGTAAACTTTATAAGTGAAGAGAGAGATCTCTGGTGCAAAATCCCTCAGTAATAGCATGGTTTTGAAATTGCTAGTTCTCAGTTTTACCTATAATATATATAAATGGAGGGGGAAAAATAACAAAGAGATACTGGGAAGATGAATGTCAGCAAATGATCATTTGACCAAAGGGAAAAATGGTTAGAGAGAGTTTTTTCACCAACAGATTTGTCGATCAAAACAGTTAGCGTATGAAGGTAAAGGTGGTATGCTCAGAACCTTGGAAGCATGAGCAGTGGAGCAGTGTGAATAATCCAGAAGCAGGAGGATTGAACTAATTCCTTAATCCCTTTTTTGTCTTTTTAACCCATGATATATCCAAACACAACCACCTGAATAGCATTAGTGAGCATCAGTGAACTTTTTTTTTTTGTCAACTTCCACAAAAGACTTTCAGGGATGGAAAGGGAAAGGGAAAGCAAAAAGGAAAGAGAGGGAAGGGAGTGAGAGGGAGGGGAATGTGCACTGTGCATTTTTCAATTACTACATTTAAGCATGGGCCAAATTCCTCAGATTTTTCTCACATTAAAAAAAAACATTAAATCACAAGGCCTTCTCTCCTGAAGTCAGGAGTTACTCATCTCAAGGATTATAGAAGCAGGATTCTAAATTAGATATTGACCTTTTAGCCTAATATTGAGAAGATACGTTATTTAGTGGAAGCCGGAAAATGAAAGCAATTTCCTAGTCTCAATCCCTCATTCCCTTCTGTATGTGAATACACTCTCATACAGAGAAAGGCAAGCCAAAATGCTGTAAAGTGTCTGCAAAGTAATTAATCTTTGAGTGAAAGGATGAAAACATGAACTGCTACCAGTAATTTACTTTGCGGTAAGTAGGCTAGACACTTCCAAATCTGATTGCTAACTCAAAGGAAAAGAAGGGAGGTAGTCAGCCACTGTCTGTCAACATCAGACGGCTGCTTTGCTATCTCATTTCTCTGCTCCAGCAAAATTATCTTGACATTTGTGCATAAACCACTCATAAATTGTGAATATATTATATTGTTTATAAATTTTAGCATAGCAATAGTTTGTTTGTAGTTAGACTTAAATCTTTGAGAAGATAATAAATATACACATTGAACTATTGTGTTATATTCAGCAAGTCTCTTGATTTTTAGTCAAATGGTTTTATAATGATTTATGTACCCTACTGTTCTAACCCCTTGATTTGCCTTCTAAGTCACAGGTGCACATTTCCATTATCTTGTAACACTAGCTCCTTCTTCAAGTGTGTTAGTGATTTGCATGTCCTCTAGATGATAGAATAGATACACCTGCATGCTGAAGGGCTGAGTTAAATCATTAGTCAAGGCTTATGTTAGGCTGCTTTAAGCCTCAATGCAGAATTTGGTTGTAAGCACCTTGTTCTTTAGTTGCTTCTGCACTTCTGTTGCCTGAGTTATTCTGCCTCTTTCAGCAGAACACCTTCCCTGGAGGGAAGCGGTGAAGTGCAGTTTGCTGGGTCACCGTCAAGTCAGACAGGAGTAATAAAAACCTTTAGAGAAATGAGTATTTGTTCAGTAACAAAAGCCTCTTCAGGACATTAACTTATCTTGGGGACTTAAGTTTACTTACAGGCTCTGGTGTTCTCTTACATTTAGTCATAACCTGGCACTTCATTGATGCAGAATAATAATAATATGTATGTAGTATAGACTAAATAAGTATTATAACACTTACATGTACATTATAAATAAATAATATATATTTGGTATAGATTTTATCTTAATATAATATTTTATAAATATATTGTATCTAAATATATAAATATTAATATAAATAAATGCATATGGAATATAATATGTGGGTTTAATATATATATTTATTACTATACAGTGACTTCTGGTGAATCTTCTTAGTTAATACATCTACATTCCAAAAGGAGGCTTCAGAAGAAATATTAGGCAGAACTAGGATGCCAATACAAGAGTGCCTCCCTCCCTCTATTGTTTACAAAGGAAACAAAAAGTGATGACAGAAGAGATGCTAAATCTAAAATTACGTCTGTGATAATGCTGTAACACCTGGTAATTCAAATAGATATTTTGAATTTAAGTGAACTGCTGATCCATAAAGCTATCCTGAATAGCTCTGCCATACTAATCCTATTCTACATAGAAAACAAAGTGTATCGATGTCTTCCTAAATTTCCTATCAGGAAAATATTAATCCACCAGTTCTAACCTTTTTTTATTCATATTGATCATTCCTGATGAAGAAAAACATAATTTATTAGAAAACAACTTATTTTTTCAGCCTTTGTGGAATTGACAAAAGATGAGGAAACACCTCACAGGAAAAGATTTGTCTCTCATTCTCTTTCATTGATTTCAGGGGATTTTGGAGCATTTTGGTTTATTTGGGGGTTTTTAATCTGCTTTGGAAATGGAGTTTTGTGTGATGTAAAAATATTCTATTCACCTGAATTAGTTACAGGTATTTTTTCCTTAGCCCTTTCTCAGGCTGGGCTTTAATTTTGCAAAAAAGAGGTTGGCCATTACCTGTTCACATGATTCTCACTGATCTTACTGTTCAGTGCTAGCTACTGAACACCCGTCCCACTTCCTTTCTTACTGCTTGTCAGACCTTCTCAGTTAGGGTATGGTGCTGGGAAGCACGGGGTATTAGTTTACCATTTTGAGAGCTGGAGTATTTGCAAATGCTCAAGGTCATTCCTATGGGTTCAGCAGTGACTCCACATTAGATGTATTAGTGATCCTTCCAGATCCAGAGTACATGTATGTCTAGCTGAGATTGCGTACTGACCTATATAGACTAACACTAAAACCAGGAAAAATTAAATTCTTGAGAACTGTGTCCAGTTCTGGTCTCCCCAGTTTAAAAAGGATGTTGAACTACTTGAAAGGGTCCAGAGAAGGGCAACAAGGATGGTGAATGGGCTGGAGAACAAGCCCTATGGGGAGCAACTGCAGGAGGTGGGGGAGTTCAGCCTGGAGAAGAGGAGGCTCAGAGGTGACCTGATTGCTCTTTACAACTACCTGAAGGGAGGTTGCAGTCGGGTGGATGTAAATCTCTTCTCTCAGGCTGCCAGCACCAGAATAACTTGTGGACCTGTGAACATTTGCCCCCAACTTAGTATCATCTGCAAATTTGTTAATGGTGGACTCAATTTCCTTGTCCGTACCATCAACAAAGATATTAAACAGAACTGGGCCTAACACTGATCCCTGGGGAACACCACTAGTAACTGACCTCCAACTGGATGTGACACCATTTACCACCACTCTCTGGGGTCATCCATCCAAACAATTCCTAACCCATCACAGAATGCTCCTCTCCAAGCCACAGGCTGAGCGTTTCTCCTGAAGTTTACCATGGGAGACAGTGAGAGATACAACAGTACTAATATACACAGCTAAACGTCTCTGTAACACATAATATGGAAAAGCAGTGACACAGCAAGGTGTCACATAACTAGAGAAGTTTCTTTTTATTTTTTAATAAGAACATATTTAAAGCTAAATTCCTTTAAGAAGAACTTTGTGCTGCTAATTCACCCAGAATATTATTTTTGAGGGGTAAACAAGAATAACTTGATTTAATCATCTTTGTTACTTACACATAAAACTGAACTAAACTGAAAAATTTTTCCATTATGTTTTCAAATCAAGTAGAATTAAATAAATAAACAGAATCCAAGGTTTCTCTAATATTTTCTTAGTTATCAGAAAGAAGTCATTATTTATATACATAAACACAAAGACAGCTAGATGAATTAAACAAAAGGAAACCCCTTGGCCAGCAAACTATACATTCTAAATGTTATAATGCTAATTTTTACTTGTATTAAGAAGTAGAATAAAGTTTAAGAGGTTTGGCATGTTTGGAAAGTACTTATCCTGTGAGAAAATGTTATTGAAGCAAACGACTTACAAGATGCCTCACCCCTGATTTAACACACCAGTGGTGATGTCATTACAATAATTTTATGCCATACTGTTATGGTTTAGGGGGTTTTCTGCTGCTCTGGCAGCGAGGGGGTTAACAGCTCAGTTCTTGCCTGAGCTCTCCGTGCTGCCATGGCCTTCAAGGTTATAGAGATAGAGGCGTCTCTGTGAATAACATACTTGGGAGAGAAGAAAAAAAAGTTCAGTAGTAAGATGTAGCGTGCCAGCTCAGAACCTGCGTCGGGAGGCTGAGAGATTTGAAGGCCCCCAGGCCCATGAGAGCAGGGGTAGAGATGTTCTTCCAGGCATCCTGCTGCTGTTTGTGAATTGGACCGACCATGGTGAAAACCTATGGACCAGAGAGAGAGAGAACCAGGACTGCAGAATCCGTCTAAGCATCTAAGACTGGAGATGGAGAGGTAACGCTGGACGNCAAGTACATGCAGTGCAAAGCTATCTGCCCTGCAAGATGGATTTTGGAAAATTTACTCCATGCAGCTTGACATATCTCACTAAATGTAACATGGAATATTCATATCTCATTTTTATGAGTCACCAAAAGTTTCCAGCTGCTAAGATGCAAAATGCAAATCAAACAAACGTAAAATAACTGCTCATACATATAACATTTAGTCAGAACTGAATGTAATAACTTCTATAATATTTCTGATTTTTGTTTGAGAATAGCACAGATTAAATGTTCTTGTGTCTGTCCTTGTGTTTTCTAGAGAAATTCATGTTGTATTAAAATGTTAGTTTAAGGACCCATGGACGTGGGGAAATACTGATCCAGAAAAACTTCATCCAGCTAAGAGGAAGGAAGTAAAACTTTTCTTTGTTTATGAAGGACACTTTGGGTAGCAGGGTATAAAATATATTAAATGTATACCTTTATCCTATAAGAAAATATAGTAGTGACATAAATGCTAGATTCCTCACAGTTGCATGCTTGTTCTATCAATCACAATTTATTGCAAGAATGAGTAATGAAAAGAAAACATCTGTTCAATGACGGGTAAGCCATCTGCTCTCTCATGGGTGGCAAGTGTCCCCTTCAAGCTGTAGTATCCCAGATTTTCAGTGAAGTTGGATATTTCAGTCCTGTGTCAGCACTTTTGAAAAAATGGGACACAAATTTTCAGTATATTTTGATACAACGATAGCTACCTAAATCTTTAATTTAGCTTGTTTCAGACATCACAAGGTTTTACATACACATAAAATAGTTCAGGAATTATACCTAAGGCAACAATTCCAGATCACTAACATTGTGTTTTGGAGTATGTTCTGGAGCATATTCAGGACCATTTCCTCAATGTATGTGAGCACACGTTGAGCTATAACAGGGAATTTCAAGGAATCTTTCTGATTGGTGACATAAAGAATAAAGGAAGCACTGAAAAATGTGAGAGATTGAGGACTTAATATTTGGTTCTGTCTTGCAATGTATTCCCAGCAGCTCAATAAAAGAATGAAAACACTCTGAAAGATTGAAGAGGATTGGTTATTTTACTGACAGAATTCAACTTTATTGTGGAAAATGTTGCCTTTTTCTCTCTAGTCTGTAAAGATGTTTTACTTCTTCAGCAATTCAGTATTTAACTACAGAAACTTTGCTTGGCTGTAGCTGTGCTATTTTTACTTGGATTGATATCTAAAACCAATACTACTTTTTTTTCTTCTTAGTTTATGTTTGTACTTTCAAATATAGCACAAGTTATACAGCCATAAATACTCATCCAGTGCTTGCCATATATTTTGCCATAGGAAATGACCATCTTTCTTGGCTATGTCTATTCCTTTTGACTCCGTTTCGTGTCTGTAAGACTAATAATCTGGGTATTGTAGCAGGGTTCATATTTATAATAGTTTAAAATTAGATCATAGTAAGATGATTTGTTTGTCATACTAATACTCTATATGTATGATTTCCATGAATTACCCTAGTGCATAATATGCACAGCTACTTAAACTGTTCTCCAGGGGTTCAAGCATTGCTTTAAAGTGTGGGAGGGATTCGGAAAATATTTTACGCATCAAATTTTCTCTGAAATCAACTCAGCCATCTCTGTTTCATTACTTTATCTTTCCAGATGTGAATGACACAAATAACATTGCATTTTCTCATGGAGGCCCTCAATGAGACCTCAAAGATGTGGTTCATTTTTATTGAGTGTTGCTCCAAATACAATAGGGAAAGGAAATATGTTATGATTAGAATGTAAATTATAGTCCCGATTGTCAATCATAAGTACATAGCTCCGTGGTATTTGATGTTTATCCTCTGCATACTTGTCTTCTTGCCTTACCTCAAATAGTGCTGAAGGGCCTGGTTTTATATCCTCACTTCTGCTTAAATCCTGGTTACTGGTAGAACATATGCTTATTATAGCACTCAGACACGATGCTTTTACAAAACCTTTAGTGTTTTTGAATGCCAACTCTGTAGGAGAATAGAAAAATGGGTTTCTAATAATTTTGTCTTATGACCATCATAAAAGAGAATGTAGCTTGGAGGTGATTTATGATAGTATATCTGCTGAGCTACAGAAGCTTGGAAAATCTATCCTGCTAATGGTGTACTAAACTAAAATTGTTACGCATTCATTAAGTTGCAATAAATAGAAGAGCTAATGCATTAAAGTTAATAGGGGTGCTGGAGATATTTACAGGGAATAACAGTATGGATAGCACTCAGATAACTATTAATCTCACTGAGAAATCAATTTTAGTGTAAAGCTTGTAAAAAATAAGAAAGCAATGGATTGGTGTTCATGGCAAGCTACTGCAAAAATGTGTTACTTGACAATGAACTCATTTCTGGGTGCATCCATTACACCTTAAAGCTATTTCTACACATATAATTACAGAATATAATTAGGGTATGTATTTCTCTTATTACTTAGATTGTGCTATTTCTATCACATTTGAAAAATCAAGTGAAATCTGTGTCTGACATCAAAAAGAATGTTTTGATGATATGGAAAAAAACAGACCTAAAATGAAAGTAGTTAAGGATGTCCATAATTTTGTAACAAAGTTCTAGAATGTAATTGTTGTAAGTAATTAACTTAAAATGATAATAAAAACGCCCAAATAATTTGTCATCAGACATTAAATTCTTTTTAGTTTCTCTTTCTTAAGCTTATGAATGATCCTTTAATATTTAAATTTCTCATCAGTCTAAACTAGAATTAATTGACAGTACTAAATTTTCAATTGTTTTGCAGAAACTGTTCACTAAGGACATATAACCCATTAATTAATGTTTGTGCATATATCCTGTTTGCTTAGCCAGCCCTCTCCATGAAGAAATAGGTGCTTGTATATTCTGTGAATTATTCTTTCTCGCTCTCTATTAAATATTGTTAATATATCCATTGTATTTTCAGTATAAGCCAATGTTCAGTAAATAAAGAATTCACCTTTCCTTTATCCTTCCAGTCTTAAACTTGATGTCCTTATGATTGGAAGAACCATGTTTTCTTAACTATGTCCAAAAGAAATCAACATTTAGGATTTAAGATGAAGTCAATCTTTTAAATTTTAGGGCTGAAATAGGACATCTAATATATGTAAGTGCTAATGCAATGGTCCAAAATACTGACCCAGAAGACAACAACACTGTCTGTAGGGAGGAAATTGATATGCCAGGGGAATAAAATTGAAAATAGCAATCATCTTTGTCGGCAACATTGACAGCAGGATTGAGTGCACTCTCACAAGTTTGATGATGTCTCCAAGCTGTGTGGTGCAATTGACATGCTGGAGAGAAGGGTTGCTGTCCAGAGGGACCTGGATAGGTTTGAGAGGTGAATGTGGGTGAACCTCACAGAGTTCAACAAGGTCAAGTTCAAAGTCCTTCAGCTGGGTTGGGGAAATCTCAAGTACATGGACAGACTGGGTGGAAAATGCATTGAGAGCAGGTCTGGGGAGAAAGACTTGGGTGTTCTGGTGGATGAGAAGCTTAACATAACCGAGCAATCTGTGTTCGTAGCCTAGAAAGCTGTCCTGGGCTGCACCAAAAGAAGTGTGGCCAGCAGGTTGAGAGAGGTGATTCTACATCTCTACTCCACTCTTATGAGACTCCACATGAAGTGCTGCAGCCAGCTGTGTGGTCCCCAACATGAGAAAGATGTGAGCCTGTTGGAGTGAGTCTAGAGGAAGGCCCTGAAGACGATCAGAGGGCTGGAGGACCTCTCCTATGATGACTGTCTGAAAGAGTTAGGCTTTTTCAGCCTGGAGAAGGCTGTTGGCAGACACCCAGCAGCCTGGAAGTACATAAAGGACACCACAAGAAATCTGGAGAGGGACTTTTTAAAAGGACTTATACTGATAGAACAGGGGGTAATGGTTTTAAACTGAAAGAGGATAAATATAGATCAGATATATGGACATGGAACCTCCACTCGGTTGCTCAGAACCCTATCCTTGAACATTTCCAGGGGTGAGACATGCACAATTTCTCTGTGCAATCTGTTCCAGTGTCTCACCATGCACATCATAAAATATTTCTTCCTTATACATAGCTTGAATCTACCCTCTTTTTATTTAAAACCATTGACCCTTGTACTGCCTGAACGCTCCATCTAATTGCTGATGTTTTGTTGCTCTGGACTTTCAGGTGCTTTTACCAGCTTTGTTCCTCAAAAGCCATTTTTCCTTTTTCCCCTTTAGTGTCTCTCTATTTTGCAACTGAAGTGGTGGGCTTTAGCCGTTGTGCCTTTTACTTGTCTAATTTCTCATATTACCACTTACTTTTATATCAGATTTTATACATGAATTTCCAATAAGCTGATAAAATACACATGCTCACTCAAACTGTGAATGAAAAAATTGGTTGTATTATAGATCATAATAGCATACACTTCATGAAGCTCAAAACATGAACATAAGATATTGCATATACTTATAAACATAATTATAATTAGATCACATTGCTTTGTCTATGATCATGTACATGGACAACATGTCCACTTCAAAAATCTCTTTAGTGAATAATGAAATTTCTTTTCTGGTTCAACATTTTTCTTTCCCTTTTTTTTATTTTTTCCTACCAAGAAACCACCAAACCCAAAACCATTTTTAGCGTGAAAGCTATCCTTAAGAAACAAGCATATTTAATTAAAGGACTACCATCATTAAACCATTTTCAACACATTGCTCTCAAGAAACCCAGGCAAATAGTTATCTTCAAAATTATTTCACTTATAATAAACAGGATACCTTTTACCTGTGCATTAATCTTTCTTTAAAGTGAGGTAATATAATCTATGTAAAAGTCATATAAAGTAGTCTTATAAAGTAGTACAGATCGATCCCGGTAAAACTTCAGTTCTCTGTGAAGCTACTATCTTTTAGGAAGTAGAAGCATCTACAGAAAACTCCAGATCTGTCCCATGAATGGGGGAAAATTGTGTCTTTCCTTGCTTAATTCTTCTCTATGGCACCTCAATGTTCATCATTTGTGGACTCCTCAAAATTTCTTTCACTTGAGAAAAATTCAGTTGCCCTTTTTTACTTCAGTCCCAACAAGGTCCATCAATTTCTTTGTAAGGCTAAACCGGTGCTTTCTGAATGGAAAGGCACTTATGGCTCCATCCTCTAGCATGTTCCGATGAGCTTCCTTAGCCAAGCATGAGCAATCTCTCTATCTTTTCAGTTTCATGATAGTCCATCAAGTCATTAATCCTTGATTTAGATAGCCAGTACCCCGCAGAATGACACAAGCTCACTGCTGCAGTTTGTGCCTCTTCCTTTAGTGGGAGTATGCACTAAGTGGGCACTGCATTGCTGCTATGCTATAGCCATAGCTGATCAAGACTGAATATTGTATGTACAGTGACTGATTTTTGCCTTTTGTACATTTGTTTCACAAACTTAACATAGGCATATATGGTGAAAGTCTTTAATTTCTTAGTCTTGCATATTTCAGTTACATGTAGAACATCCTCATTAACCTGTTACTCCTGTTTTTCATCCACATCTGCACTGATTAATTTAGGGTATTTTTATTAGTCTTTAAATTTTTACTGGTATGTAAGACCACACTTCCTTTTCAGCCTTATTATTTTGTGCTAAAAGAAACACCTGAAGCAAGCATTATAAATTCATTGAATCCTCAGGATCCAGGCACATTTCAAATGAAATACCTGCAGTGTCATAATTTTCTTTATCTTGTTATTTTTATTCAAATGTTTTCTCCTCTTTTGACCTAATTCAGAAAGTTCAAAAATTCCCATAGTTTCAAGGAAATTTCAGCGCACATGAGTGACAAGGTAGCAACAGTTTCAGAAAAAGCTGTTTGAGTGTGAATGCGTGTATATGTGTGTACGCATGTGCATCTGCTGCCAATATGGAGAATAAACAGAAGATGAGAGTCATAATATAACAATGTTGCAAGCTTAATTGGTGGCTTAATTGGCATGGCAGGGATTCCTGATGATTCTTATGCCGGTAATATTGATACAGAATTTTTTTTCCCAGTAGAGACACATAGAGTGGAGAGCAAGTGTTACCCTACATGTCAAAAATGCATCTGATGTTCTCAGGTTCAAAAAGTATGCAGAAAAATGTGTATGTTGAATGGCTCTATCAAAATTACCATAGATGTAGGCAAAAATTTCATTTAGATGGATTTTTATTAGAGATATCTACCAGAAAGCTTAATGAGTGCCTTTGGTGACTAAATGGGGCTGTTAGAAACAAGAAACAATGATTATTGTGGGAAAAAGGGGGAAAAGCAACAAAGTAATGATACTGAACATTGCTATGGCATTCTTCAATAAATCCAGAGTCCAAGTCTTAACAAAAAAAAGTCTCAAAGATTTCGGTAGTGAAGCAAATCCACAAAGATGAAACCATTCTTATGCAGAGAACTAATAGGATGTGCAATAAAACCAGCTAGCTAATTCATGAGCTTTCACAGGTTCACAGGTTATTCTGAGTTGGAAGAGACCCACAGGATCATCTAGTCCAACTCCCAAGCAAGCGCCCACACAGCGATTGAGCCCACAACCATGGAGCCATGGGCACCATGCTGCATCCATCCGAGCCTCCCATCGCCTAGACCATATCACTAAGCTCCTCATCCAGTCTTTTCCTAAACACCTCCAGGGATGGCGACTCCACCACTGAGAGATCACTCTCTGTGAAAAAGCTCTTCCTAACATCCAGTCTAAACCTCCCCTAGGGTAGCTTAAGGCCATGTCCTCTTGTTCTGGTGCTGGCAGCCTGAGAGAAGGGATCTACACCCACCTGACTACAACCTCCCTTCAGACAATCTCAAACACAAAGAGTGCAAAATGCGGAAATGGGCATAAGTTAAAAAAATTATATGTGGAGAGAACAATAGTGTGAAAAAATTGCTGTGAATACGTAGTGGTGCCAAATACTGTCAAACACTCTCAGGAATGGTCAGAAGGAGATGAACTTGCTGTAGGGGTGGGTGATTGGCCTAGGGGTATCACAGACGTCTATTCTATCCTTTTTTTTTTTTTCTCCTGATTTTCTAAACATCTTCCTTTAATGTAAATTCATATATTGTGGCATCTGCAAAAATTATTCTACCTGTATCAGTATAAAGAAGTACCGTGTATGCATGCTGAAAAGCCCTTCCTACAGAAATTTTACAAAGATAGTATTAGTTTGGTTTATGTAATTCCGTGACAACAAAAAACGCAAGCAACAAACTGCTTAGATCAAGTGAAGTTATGATACGAGCTATTACTGTTCTTATACTTGCCATCACTCACAGTATTCTAGCTCTAACCAGCTGTACATCAATTCTTTATATAGTTCTCTAAATAAGATCTGAAATGTAATAACAATTTCATAGTTTCAGTGTACCCACTGCTAATAAAACATGAAAGACACTGAAAAATTTTTAAGACTGATTCCATCCCTCATATGCTGTATTTTAATACTACTTGATATGAATTTAGTTTTACAAGAAAATGTGAATGTAAAATAGTGCATTCAAATGCATAGCAAAACCATTATCCTTCTGTTATTATCAATGCAATTAGAGTTCTAACTTCTATGTCTTCTAACAGAAAAAAAGTTCTCTTTTAGTGTATTTTTAAGGCTTCTGTAAAAATCACAGGGTCAAGTAGAAACCTAACAGAAAGAATAACTTTTTCATTTTCTAATTTCACAGTTTATTGTTCAGAAATCATACTTATTATATTTAATATATGTTTTAATTCATCTTCATCATGTAATTAAGCATTTAGTTCTATGAATTAAATTCTAATTACACCTAAGAGATAGCATAACTTAGGTGTAATTGCTTCATGAAATCTGTGTACCTTGCTCAGAGTTAATGCCAGTGTACTACAATGAATGTTTAGGATATCAAATAAATATCTCTCAAAGCATTTGATAAAACGTGTTTTCAAAACATATTAAACCTGAAATGCTATCTTTATTTAAAATAATTATATCAATATTCTAGTATGCCTTCTCTAGAATTTAAAATGTGTGTGTATTTACATATATATTCTTATAAATGTGCACTTTTGTATATTATATAGTTGGAAAGATTTTTTTCCTGTCATTGAATATCACTTTCATCCTAAAGAGAAGAGAGACTAGGACATATGCTCTTATACAACTTTAAAAAGCAAAAGTGGGAGACATGGTTTCATTTAGACATGAAAGGGAAGTAAACCAGATACTTTTTCTTTGCCACTATATCATCATTCTTTTATGCAAAATTTTTTTGTCAGCAATATCAAAAGCCATAATTAGGAAGGCACTCCCACCATGCTCTGAACAATGTTACATACATTATGGGCAACATATCACCTTCATTATTCAAATCACATAGTGGATGTATTTGCATAGGCTTATCTTGACTATGTAAACTGGGTTTACATAAAGATACTTTCAAAGATAGTGGCTTTGTCACAAGCATCCCTAATAGCACAAGATTTATATTTGATATACACGGAAGAATACAAATAAGTAAAAACCTCATGGGACAGTTGCCACACATCAAAATATTTCTGAATTTCCTTTGAAAATTTTCATAGATATCTATGTCTGTTTTATATACATAGAAAGAAGCAATATCATTTTAAAAAAAACATTGATAAGGGAAAAATACTTTATTATTTATTGTTGAGCCACTTATCTCCTATGGCAGATGCCTGGCATCATTTTTCACATACTAAACACTGAAGGAGTATGTAGGTACTATTGAGGAGCTTCTAATATTTCTTAGTATCAGCATCTGTGTTAATGGAAAATAAAATTCTAAACTAGGCTGTCCAGAACATTAAATTCTCTTATCTGTTCTTATAAATTTTACTTCTAAGTTACTGAGATATTTCTGAGAATCTTGTGCTTTAACGTAAAGGAAGGATGTGTATTTGACAAAATTACTTTGGGTGAATTTTTTAAAAGAAGCCGAAGTCAAACATTTGCATGGAATGTTAGAATCTACCTCATCAGTACAGCACCTATTATTTTGAGTAAGGGATTAATATTCATACTGTCACCTTCTTCAAGCAATAGTAATACCTTGTCCTGGGTCAATTAAGATGAAGCGTGAATTAAATTTAGAAATACTTGAATGATATATATATATATAGAGAGAGAGAAATAAGAACTTTACTCCAGGACTCCAGGGGCAGGGGAAATTGGGTTCAGGGTAGGCAAACCAGTGGAGTACAGCCAGTGGTCCTTTCCTGAAATGTCCGAGGGGCTGCAGGGAAATCCAATGGCCAGCAGGGGAGAAGCTGCGCTGAGATGAGAAGTCAAAGGTCTACGTGGTCCTGGTCAAAATGGTAGAAGTGAAAAAAACAAGGCATCCTCAGTTCCAAAGGTCTGAAATGAACCTCTCTCTGTGAGCCCAGGAGCTGTGGTTATGGGGCCTCGGGCCCCTCCCAGATCACATGCCTTGTGGGCATGTCTTCACATGCCATTGGCAGTTACTCAGCCTGCCCTGACCCTGAGACCCTTCCCCTAGTCACATGCCTTGCCCGGAGGGGAAGATAAGAAAGGAATCTTCTATTGTTTGTCCCGTAGAAAGGAGAGAAAGCCTCTCCCCATGCCATATGCCTTGCCAGGAAGGGGAGATAAGATACAGGATCCTCCATTGTTTGTCAGGTGAAAAGGAGAAAACCCCTCCCATGGCCACATTCCTCACATTCCTTTCAGGGGAAGATAAGACACAGGGTCCTCCATGCCACATTCCTTTCAGGGGAGGGAAAGGGAGATAAGAAGAGATACCTATTGTCTGTTCCAGTAAAAAGGAAAAAAGTTTTACATTAGAACAAAAGACCTCTCCCCATGACACACCTTCAGAGAATTACAGAAGAGTTGAGGTTGGAAGGGACCTCCAGAGGTCATCTGATCCAACTATTCTTCTACAGAAGGGCCATCTGGAGCCAGTTGCCATGTGCAGGAAGCTTTGAATATTTCCAAGGTGGGAGACTCTACCACCTCCCTGAGTCACCTGTGCTAGTGCTTGGCCATTCTCACAGCAAAATTGTTTCCTGATGTTCAAAAGGGAAATCCTGTATTTCAATTTGTGCCCATTGTCTCTGTCACTGGGTACCAGTAAAGAGAGTCTGCCTCCATCCTCTTTGCACCCTTCTTTGAGGTATTTCTAGATATTGATGGATCTCCCATGAGCCTTCTCTTCTCCATGCTGAACAGTCCTAACTCTCAGTCTTTCCTAACAGGAGAGATACCTCAGTACTTTCATCATTTTTCATGGCTCTCTGTAGAACTATCTCCAGTATGTCAATATCTCTCATGCACTGAGAAGCCCAGAACTGGACACAGCTGTGGGCCTCACACTGTGGGCTCCGCAGTGCTGAGCAGAGGAAAAAGATAATTTCCATTTACCTACTGGCCAAGGTTTGTGTAGTGCAGTCCAGTGTACCATTGACCTTCTTTGCAGCAAGGGCCTGTTGCCTCATGTTCAACCTGGTACCCACCAGGATCTCCAGGTCTTTTTCTTCCAAGATGCTTTCCAGCTGGCTGCCCACCAACATGTGGGACAATGGTGCCTTAATTGAAAGTCTGCATTTGTCAGACCTTCTGATAATTCACTAAGAACATGCAGATAGATATTTAAACTTAATCATTGAGTATAAACATGTATACAGAATATTTTGCTTTCAAAGATCAAAAACACACACACACACAGAGAATATTGTGAGTTGAAAAAAAACATCAGTGTTTTGTGTAATGGGATTTCATATAGGAGAGAAAGGAGTTTTTCACCATGGTAAGAATATTGAAGTTTCTTCCTTAATTCTACTGCACCTTTGTTTGTTTCATTTTTTTTCCTGAATCACATCAAACCCCAGAGTTGATATCTATTTTTAATAGATTGTAAAGCTGGAGGTGGGGGGGTGGGGGGGGTGTTTTGCCTTAACAATACAATTTTCTGTACATCACACAAATTAATAAATATTTTTGCTGAAAAATCTGTGGCAATTACAGAATCCCTGAAGGACTTGAAGTCAATCCTTTTGGGTCCCTTTCAATCTGAGATATTCTATGATCTGTGACTTTATATATTGAAAATATAAAACCCTTACCAAAACTGCTATAGTCTAGTCCCCTTTGACTGGGATGTCCTACTGCACTATGCCTTGGTGCACAGCTCTTTCTGGGTGTTTCAGGGTTCTGTAGGAAGGCCCTCCAGAGGGACCTTGACAGGCTGGAGAGATGAGCAGGCTC